>CM077652.1:8940083-8952583 GCA_039707465.1 Rhabdophis nuchalis | reverse complement strand
GAAGAGGAGGGGGAAAAGGAGGAGAGGAGAAAGAAGAGGAGAAGGAAGAGGAAGAGGAAGAAAAGAAGGAAGCGGAGAGAGAGTAGGAAGACTGTGGGGGGTCCTTGGGGGTCTCTGAGCTTGCTTGTTTCCTTGTGGACGTTTCCTGACCCAACTAGGGAACACCATCAGTGCTACTACTGTGGTAGATTAGAAGGTTAGCACTGAGGTTACCTAGTTAGGGAAATGAAACATCTGCCAGAGAATGGAAAGATTTACATTCCCCGCAGACAGGAATATCTATTTAGGAATCGCGATACTGTATAGAAGCCATGCAAATCCTTCCATTCCCCACCACCATCCAGTCAGAGCTGAAGAAGCTTCCCGGATGAGAAGTGAAACCTCTTCAGAGGAAAAAAACCAAGAAAGTCCAGTTGCCTCTTGAAGGGGGGGGGGGGAGGCACTTGGGTCCCAAAAACCTTGCACAGACCCTCCCTGTCGCTTCTCTACCCGGGCTTGAACCTGACGCCAAGAGTCGCCCCTCGCTCCAAAAAAACGGCTGCACTCAACATTCATTGCTGTCGGTGGGTTTCGGGTTCGGTCAGCCCTCTGGCTAATGAATGCAAACTGCGGCTCAAACAGCACCAGGACGGAGGCTGGCCACCCCCACCGTCACCCAGGACCTTACTATAAGGCCACTGCATCTGTGGTGTAGGGTTTTCCTGGGGGTTGGACTAGAAGACCTCCAAGGTCCCTTCCAACTCTGCTATCCTCTTCTATTCTAAATATGAATCGGGAGTGTGCAGTGGCAGCCAAGGCAATCCTAAACTCCATTAAGAGAGGAATACAATCAAGATCAAGGGAGGTGCTAACACCGCTCTATAAAGCCTTAGTAAGGCCACACCTGGAGTACTGCGTCCAGTTTTGGTCACCACACTATCAAAAAGGGGGTTGAGATTCTAGAAAGAGTGCAGAGAAGAGCAACCAGGATGATGAGGGGGCTGGAGGCTCAAACATATGAAGAACGAGTGCAGGAACTGGGCCTGGCTAGTCTAGGGAAGAGAAGGACCAGGGGAGACAGGAGAGCATCTTCCAATCTTTGATATTGGAAGATGCTCTCCTGTCTCGTCTCCCCCCCACCCCCGGTCCTTCTCATCCCTAGACTAGCCATGCCCAGTTCCTGCAACCGTTCCTCGTATCTTTGATATCATCCATCCACCCATCTATCAGATTAACAGAGTTGGGAGGGATCTTGTAGGTCATCTAGTCCAGCCCCCGCTCAAGCAAGAGACCCTACATTATTCTGACGGAGGGCAGTCCAGTCTCTTCTTGAAAGCCTCCGGGGATGAAGCTCCCACAACCTCCGGAGGCAACTTCCGCTCCACTGAATATAGAGTAACAGAGTTGGAAGGGGGTCTTGTAGGCCCCTCCACCCACGCAGGAGACCCTACGCCATTTCGGACAGAGGGAAGTCCAGTCTCTTCCAGAAAGCCTCCAGGGATGAAGCTCCCACAACTTCTGAAGGCAACTACGTTGATGGTTCTCACTGTCAGGAAATTCCTCCTTATTTCCAGGTTGAACCTCTGCTGGGTCAGTTTCCATCCATTGTTCCTTAGTCTGGCCTTCGGATGCTTTGGAGAATAGCTTGACCCTCCTTCCTCCTCTCTAGGGCAGCCCGTCAAATATTGGAAGATGCTCTCCTGTCTTCCTTGGTCCTTCTCTTCCCTAGACCAGCCATGACCAGCCATGCAACTGTTCATCGTATGTTTGAGCCTCCAGTCCCCTCATCATCCTGGTTGCTCTTCTCTGCACTCTTTCTAGAGTCTCAACCTCTTTTTTTATAGTGTGGTGACCAAAACTGGATGCAGTACTCCAGGTGTGGCCTTACTAGGGCTTTATGGAGACTTAAGCCTTTAGAGACAGTTAAGGGGTAGAGAAACAATGAGAAGGTAGATTTTGGTCTGGGCCAACGTCTTCGGGAAGATTGCAGACCTGGGTTCGCTCTTGCTAACTTCTGGGTAGGAATCAGGGGGTGACTTTTGAGGGCCCGTTCCCCCAGAATTCTAGGGGATTTGGGGGTGCCCCATAATGAGGCCATTCTCTGCCAATCAAGAGAGACCTTGAAACAAGCCCTAAACCTTGACTTGTATCTTAGGGAAGAAGCAACCGAAATCCGTAGACCAGGGGTTCCCAAACTTGGCAACTTTAAGACTTGTGGACTTCAACTCCCAGAATTCTCCAGCCAGCTATGCTGTAGATCAGGGGTTCCCAAACTTGGCAACTTTAAGACTTGTGGACTTCAACTCCCAGAATTCTCCAGCCAGCAGAGCTGGCTGGAGAATTCTGGGAGTTGAAGTCCACAAGTCTTAAAGTTGCCAAGTTTGGGAACCCCTGCTGTAGACTCTGGATATCGCCCTCTAGTGGAGAACCATGATTGGATCATGGTCAGGTAAAGAAGGGGGCCGCTATTTCTAGGCAATTTTTGGGGTGCAAAGGATCTTCGTTTAAGGTCCCAGCGGGGAGGATGGGCCTCGCTTCCATCGCGCAACCATGCAGGCGGTCCCCAACTTACGACGATTTGTTCAGTGACCGTTCCAAGTTACAACCGGCGCCGAGAAATATGCCCTGTGGCCGTTTTTCACACCTACGTCCGTCGCAGCATTTCCCCCCCCCCCCAACGGTCGAACGGTCGAAAGTCCTGACGCTTGGCAACCGCTTCATATTTACAACGGCCGCGGGCGTCCTCCTTTTGCGGCCTTGTCACAAGCCAGGTCAACGGGGAAGCCAAGGTTCCCTTAACAACGGCGTTTCTAACTTATCAACTGCGGGGACTCGCTGAACAACGGGAAGCCAGGAAAGAAGTACCACGGGGGCAAAAGCCGGGGTGCAAATGGACTCGCTGAGCAACGGAAATGTTGCGCTCAATGGCGGCCATAAGTTGGGGATTTGCCTGCAGACAGGTACGGGGACCGAGAAGACACCTCCTCCCACCCCTCAAATAAACCCCCGTTTTAGAGACTTACTGCCGGCGTTCAAGAGAAGCACGGAAGGGGGGGCATTCATCTGCTCCACATCAGTAGCTGGGAAGAAAGAAAAAAATATAGCTGAGACATGTTTTTTGGGGGGGAAAGAAAATACCGTATTTTTCGGAGTATAAGACGCACTTCCCCCGCCTAAAAGTGTGAAAAGTTGGCTGTGTCTTATATTCCAAATGTAGTCCCGCCCACCCACCCACCGGCCCCCACCCTTTGGCCTCTGCCTGCCAGCAACTTACCTCCTTGCAGCAAACTGGGAAAATGGGTCTTGCACAGGCTGCTATAATCTGCCTCTCAGCAATTGGCCTCCTGCAGCAAACAGCAAGTTTCACTTTCAGTTTCAGCATGGGATTCAGGCTGCTGTAGCCTATTGCCGCCTGAATCCCATGCTGAAACTGAAAGTGAAACTTGCTGTTTGCTGCAAGAGGCAAATTGCTGGGAGGCAGAGGCAGATTTTTTTTCTCCCTTTGTGCCAATCAGGCTGTTTGCTGCAAGGAGGTAAGTCAATAACTATAAATGCCTAATTGAATGTTCAAACGATTAGACTTATTTATTATTGTTAGGCTGCTTTATTGTTGTTCTAGACAGCTTTTAAACAACGAAGAAGCTTTTATTTATTTTATTTATTTTTATTTTTCAAATTTATATACCGCCCTGTTCTCCGTGGTAGGCACAGAAAAAGGTAAAAACCACAATTGCATTTTTGAATTTATTTATATTTATATCCCGCCCTTCTCCACAAAGGACCCAGGGCGACGCACAGGAAATTTAAAAACATACAAAAATACAAAAAATAAATACATAATTTAAAATATATATTAAACTATCCAAATCCTATGCTAAAAACCCCAATTATTAAAATACCCAATTTAAAACTTTCTAAAAGTCCCCATGGGAGGTTAGGCTAGGCCGGCTTGTTGGAATAGGTATGTCTTTAGACATTGGCGGAAGAGGCGGAGGTCGGTGATGGTGCGTAATTCAGGGGGTAGGTCGTTCCAAAGGGCTGGGCCTGCCACAGAGAAGGCTCTTCCCCTGGGTGTCGCCAGTCGGCATTGTCCGGCCGACGGCACCCTGAGAAGGCCCTCTCTGTGGGAGCGGATCGGCCAAAGGGATGTAACGAAAGAAAGATCAAAGAAAGAGCCAAATTAGACTTGAGGAGAAATTTCTTGTCGATGAAAATAATTAATTAATAATTTTATTTATTTTATTTTATTTTAATTCAATTTATATCCCGCCCTTCTCCACGAAGGACCCAGGGCGGCGCACAGGAATTTAAAAAACATATAAAACAATAAAATACAGAATTTAAAAACATATTAAATTACGGTCCTATGCTAAAAACCAAATTAATATCCCCAGTTTAAAACTATCTAAAATAACCCCGACGGGAGGTTAGGCTAGGCCGGCTTGCTGAAAAAGATGTGTCTTTAGACACTGGCGGAAGAGGCGGAGGTCTGAGATGGTATGGAGTTCAGGGGGAAGGTCGTTCCAAAGGGCAGGGCCTACCACAGAGAAGGCTCTTCCCCTAGGTGTCGCCAGTCGGCATTGCCCGGCCGACGGCACCCTGAGAAGGCCCTCTCTGTGGGAGCGGATCGGTCTAAGGGATGTATGGGGCAGGAGACGGTCTCGCATATAACTAGGCCCCGAGCCATGGAGCGCTTTGAAGATGGTCGTCAGAAATAAAATAAACGCTATTGTGCTATTGTATCTTCTTTTAAACAGCGGAGAATAACTATGCTTCCAGAAAGCCACATCAATTGTAACATCATTCTACAAGTATAGCCTGAAATGTAACACTACAAACAGGGTGTATCGTCTTTACTGTTTGCCGTTTGCTGCGAGGAGGCAAATTGCTGGGAGGCACAGGCAGATTTCTTCCCACCCCCCTTGTTTTCCTTCCCAAAAGCTAGGTGCGTCTTATACTCCGAAAAATACGGTAAGATATTTGGTTGAAGCACCTTGAGATGCTTGCACGACGTCAACAATGGGTCGGGACTGGCCGAACGGAGCTGCCAGAACCTGCCCCATCATCCCGAGCCACAGAATGGCCGTCGAGGATCACGAAGCACCGCTACAAGCCGCGGAGGCTCGGCCTGCAAAGATGGCGCCAACTTTACCCTGGTACAAGTCCGGTCCAGTTGTCCTTTTGCTCCCGAGCACTGGGGCAGGTGTGGGCCTACGAAAATGGGGGACGGCGGCGAGGGGCGGAGGGAAGAATGGCCTGCCCTAGAAGAGGGGGTGGGGGGGGGACAGGAAAAGAGAAGTTGGAAAGGACATCCCAATCCAAATCTGCTTGACCCGAGGACCAGCTGTTGCTGGCCGGAGCTCCTTGACCTGTGCCCTCTCCTCCGGCCACGATGTGAAGGGGGACGGCCAATTGTTGACCGGAGGCATTGTCCTGGCTTTTGAAAGGAATAAATAATTTAGCACGCTGAGCTGATGACCTTTTTTTGGGGGGGGGGAGAGAGTAGGGGGTGGCTCTTTGGAGCTGCAATCAAGCCCTGGGGTAGGTTTAAAGGGTCCCCTCCCCACCTTTTATAGCCTAATTGGGTGCCATAACATAAATCAATTACTTCTCCTGTTTTAAGGGACAATGGGGGCCATTCTTCTCCGGGCTCCAGCTTCCTTCGTAGCCTTCTGGCTCGGTTCTTTTGAGTTTTACAGCTGTACGTCAAACCGAGGAGAGGAGAAGAAAAGTCCAGCCACCACTGCAGGGTTGGGGAGACGAGGGGGACACACCGCAGGGGAGGGAGGGGGAAGGAAAGGTTGCCCTGGTCTGACCTTTTCCTGACCTGCGGCTGGCCTTGCCCCTGTTTATCCTCATCAAAATGGGGTTGAGGGGTTAGGGGGGGAAGAGGGTCCTTACCCTCCGACCCGCCCTCTCAGAAATGAACTTCGCCTGAACCTGCAGGAGAGGAGTTGACTTTGAAGGCCTCCAGGTGAGACCATGACTTGGCCAACTTCTCAACCCACGGAGATGAGGATGAGGGCGCGTCACTTCAGCTACCACCACAAAAGACACCTGAGGACACACCTTTCTTCCCTGGGTCGGTAATTCATTTACTTTCCCTGAAGGTAAAGGTTTCCCTTTCCGCATAGGTGCCAGTCGTTCCCGACTCTAGGGGGCGGTGCTCATCTCCGTTTCAAAGCCCAAGAGTCAGCGCTGTCCGAAGACGTGTCCGTGGTCATGTGGCCGGCATGACTCAATGCCGAAGGCGCACGGAACGCTGTTCCCTTCCCACCAAAGGTGGCTCCTGTTTTCCTACTTGCATTTTTGACCTGCTTTCGAACTGCTAGGTTGGCAGAAGCTGGGACGAGTCACGGGAGCTCCCTCCGTTACGCAGCACTAGGGATTCGAACCGCCGAGCTTTTCTGATCAACAAACTCAATGTTTTAGCGTCCCTCATTTTCTCTACTGGTTTGCAAATGTGAGCGCTCGGTCTTGAAAACATGCCTCAATGCCTTGTTTCCCTGAAAATAAGACCTCCCTGGATAATAAGCCCAATCGGGCTTCTGAGCGCATACGCTGAAATAAGCCCTTCTGGAAAATATTGGACCGCAACAGCAGCCATGAGGTGACCACTCTCGCCGCCTCCTGCACTTCAAAAGTAATAAGACCTCCTCGAAAATAAGGCCAAGCGCTTATTATCAGGGGGTCTAAAGAAAATAAGACCCTGTCTTATTTCTGGGGAAACACAGTAGGGCAGCAAAGAGCCAGGGCAGGGGCGGGGGTACCTGCGATTTGCACAACCAGTTCGTGCGAACCAGTCCGAACTGGCTGAATATCACCTCTGTACAACTCCTAGCATCCCTAGCTGGAAGTATCTGGGAGACACCATCCCAAAGTAGCATCAGGAGAAGATATGGGACTGTCCATGTTGAAGGAATACGGACTTAGATTGCAAGGTTATATATACTGACCTACCCAAAGGGGAGAATGTTAGGAATGTAATCCGAACGTTGGGTTGGCAATATATAAACCACGATTGCAATACTGTATCCGTAACTTTAACTACTGCAGTAAAAAATGATTGGCTGCTGTTTCCTTAATCGGCCATAAGAGGGAGCCAGAATCATTGTTAGATGCTGATCCTTAGATGATGGCTGTTGTGTATATCGGGTACTGATCAGCGTGGATAATTGGGAGTTGTGCAACTGTTAGCCCACTTTGAGTACTAGACTGTTTATATGATTCAGGACTGCTTCTCACTTGTTTGTGAAGAAGTTTCTATCACTTTATTTTTCTACAAAAGTAGACATCTCTTTTGTGTTTACAATTCAGTGTAACCAATGTCAACGGTATTGTGGGTGTTCAGCAGGGCGGTGCACAAGGAAGGGAGGGGTGGAGGTGGGGTGTCTCATTCTGTTAAAATTCATCTTCCAAAGAGGGGGAGGGCGCAAATTGGGAAGGAAGCATCTTCACACTTACCGAAGGGCGGCTCATGTTCGGCTGCAGGCTCTTGAGGGAACCCTGAAAGAGGAAAGAAATGTTAATATCAATTTTATTCGTTTTCTACCGTTCTTAGTTCTTAATAAACGCCGTGGGGTCTGGATAGTTGTCATTTACCGTATTTTTCAGACTATAAGACGCACCCGGAGTATAAGGCACACCCAGATTTTGAAGAGGCAAATTTAAAAATTGGCAGGCCTCCCAAAACGGGTCCGTTTTCTGTCCCAAAAAAAAAAAAAAAGGCCATGCATACCCTTTAGGACAGGGGTCTCCAACCTTTGCAACTTTAAGTCTGAAGGACTTCAGCTCCCAGAAGTCTTTAAGTCCTTCAGACTTAAAGTTGGAAAGGTTGGAGAGCCTTGCTTCAGGAGGCTGGAAAGTGTTCCTGAGGACTGGGGGAGTGTTTTTCACTCATTTCTGCCCTCCCCAGTCCCCAGGAACAGTCTGGGAGCCTCCAACAGGCTCTGCACGGCCATTTCGGTTTCGGAGGCAAAAAATGCGGTTTTCAGCGTATAAGACGCCCCCAGATTTTCAGCCTCTTTTTTGAGAGAAAAGGGTGCGTTTTATACTCTGAAAAATACAGTACTTAATAGATATTACATTCTTAATCTCCACCCCCTTTTCCCCAATCATCTGGCTGGCCTGGCCTAATCTATCCTTCCTAGGCTGTAATATAAATTTAAATTGTTTTAATAGGGATTGCTGGGAATTAGTGTTAAGGGTTTTAAGGTTTTAAGATTTTAAACTTTTAGCGCAGGTAAATTATTTAATTCTATTTTAATTCTTCTCCGGGTGCCGTCGACCGGGCAATGCCTGTTGGCGGCTCCCAGGGGAAGAGCCTTCTCTGTGGTGGGCCCTACCCTCTGGAATGGCCTACCTCCCGATCTCCGTACCATCTCAGACCTCCGCTTGTTCCACCGGCACTTAAAAACTTACTATTTTCATCTGGCCGGCCTAGCATGAGCTACTCCGCACCCTACTGTTTTATAATCAAATCAAAGTTTTAATTTATAGGTTTTAAATTTAAATTTATTTTAAGCAGGGTACTGATTTAATTTCGTTATTATTTAGTAATATTTTATATTTATGTATATTTATCTTAAATCTCTGTTCGCCGCCCCGAGTCCCTTGTGGTGAGATGGGTGCGGGTTACAAATGTGAATAATAAATAAATAAATAAATAAATAATAAATAAATAAATAAATAAATAAATATTGCATTGTTGTATTTATATATGTTTTTAAAGTCCTGTGCACCACCCCAAGTCCCTTCGGGGAGAGGGTGCGGTCTACAAATCAAATAAATTGAAATTTCATGTTTGTAAATTAAAAAAATATTATTTTTTAAAAAAAAATCTCATATGCACAGAAGTGGAAAAACAAGCATACACCAACAGAAGACAATGTGGTTAAAAAAAAAGAAATTTGGGGGGCAATGCGCCAAAATGGATAGGCTCACAATAAAGCTGAAAGAGAAAAAGGAATCAGAGTACTACTTAGTATGGGAACTTACGGTATCATCGGCTAGAGGAAAGAGTGGGGGGAAACAGGATAGTAGCGAAAAGAAGAAGAAAGATCAAGGAACTAAAGAACAAATGCAAAAACCTCAGCATCAGCGAGAGGTGGAAAATGCAAGGTAGAATGCAGATGAAATAAGAAATATGAGAGGATCTAATGTATATCGGAATAAGATGTGCAAAATACGTATATAGTTATCTAAGATATATATGCATCGATAAAGGAAACACAACGGATATGTAAAAGATGTAAAATGTCCTGCAAAGACGATATGATTGTATAAATAAAAAGAAAACACTTCAAAAGAAGAGAGATATGACCAGGTTTGTTCGGTGATGGCTCAAAACGAGGACAGTGCTGAAGGCAGGGACTTTAGGATAGGTCCTTGGTGGTTGGTAAGACTTTCTGATGAGTAGAGTAAGGGAATGAAGGAAAAATTTGGGAGAAACTGGGGTTGGGGGCCATATTAGGGCTATCTAACCTTGGCCACTTTAAGACTTGTGGACTTCAACTCCCAGAATCCCATGCTGTGTGGGGGGTTCTGGGAGTTGAAGTCCATGGGTCTTGAGGTGGCCACGGTTGGACATCCCAATAAAGCCCTTAACCCAGTCCCTCCCCAAAGTGTTTCCTTCCTTCCATGGTGCGTAGGGAATTCTGGGAGTTGAAGTCCACGGGTCTTGAGGTGGCCACAGATGGACATCCCAATATAGCCCTTAACCCGGTCCCTCCCCAAAGTGTTTCCTTCCTTCCATGGTGCGTAGGGAATTCTGGGAGTTGAAGTCTTGAGGTGGTCACAGTTGGACATCCCAATATAGTTCTTAACCCAGTCCGTCCCCAAAGTGTTTCCTTCCTTCCATGGTGCCTAGGGAATTCTGGGAGTTGAAGTCCACCGGTCTTGAGGTGGCCACAGATGGACATCCCAATATAGCCCTTAACCCAGTCCCTCCCCAAAGTGTTTCCTTCCTTCCATGGTGCGTAGGGAATTCTGGGAGTTGAAGTCCATGAGTCTTGAGGTGGCCACAGATGGACATCCCAATATAGCCCTTAACCCAGTCAATCCCCAAAGTGTTTCCTTCCTTCCATGGTGCCTAGGGAATTCTGGAAGTTGAAGTCCACGGGTCTTGAGGTGGCCACAGATGGACATCCTAATATAGCCCTTAACCCAGTTCCTTCCCAAAGTGTTTCCTTCATTCCATGGTGCCTAGGGAATTCTGGGAGTTGAAGTCTTGAGGTGATCACAGTTGGACACCCCAATATAGCCCTTAACCCAGTCCCTCCCAAACCAGTTCCTTCCTTCTACATTGCCTAGGGAATTCTGGGAGTTGAAGTCCACGGGTCTTGAGGTGGCCACCTTTAGACATCCCAATATAGCTCTTAACCCAGTCCCTCCCCAAAGTGATTCCTTCCTTCCATGTTGCCTAGGGAATCATGGGAGTTGAAGTCCATGGGTCTTGAAATGGCCACCGTTGGACATCCCAATATAGCCCTTAACCCAGTTCCTCCCCAAAGTGTTTCCTTCCTTCCATGGTGCCTAGGGAATTATGGGAGTTGAAGTCTTGAGGTGGCCACGGTTAGACACCCCAATATAGCCCTTAACCCAGTCCCTCCCAAACCAGTTCCTTCCTTCTGCATTGCCTAGGGAATTCTGGGAGTTGAAGTCCATGGGTCTTAAGGTGGCCACGGTTGGACATCTCCAGATCATATCCTAAGCTCACGCTGTAACTCATTTCCCAGGAGGTGGTTTCTTATAGGAGACAGCTCTTCATTCCTACGCTATCTATACACTGCGGGGGCAGCACACTCCCCGCCTGGAGTTATAAATTCAACTTAACTTTTAACTCAAGGCAAACAAAGGCATGGCACAAAACAATGCAAACTTGACTATCTAATTAACCCAGATAAGCCAAGATCCCTGGCTCTTCTTAGTTAACCTATTTGGGGGAGATGAAATGACTCCCCAAAAAATTGCAGCCGAACCCGTCGGCCATCCGGGCACCGATTTTGGAGAGAGCAACCCTCAACCTATCTTAGAAAGTCTCTTTTCACCTTTCGCCCAAGCGATTTCAAGGAGACGCAGCCAGTGAGTTAATCAGACACGCAGAGTAATCCCTGGGGAAGATTACACAAAGTTTACAACCGCACGCAGAGTGTGATGGTGAGCAGTCAAACCAGGTCTAACCGGATTGGGAAGGAATTTCCTTTGGTTTGGGGTGGGGGGAGGGAGGGAGGGAGAGAGAGGAAGGTGGGGAAGGGTCCGGGGTTAAAGGCAAAGGTTCCCCTCGCACTTATGCACTAGTCGTTCCTGACTCTAGGGGGTGGTGCTCATCTCCGTTTCAAAGCCGAAGAGCCAGCGCTGTCCGAAGACGTCTCCGTGGTCATGTGGCCGGCATGACTCAACGTCCGAAGGCACACGGGACGCTGTTCCCTTCCCACCAAAGGTGGCTCCTATTTTCCTACTTGCATTTCTTACGTGCTTTCGAACTGCTCAGTTAGCAGGACCTGAGACAAGTCACGGGAGCTTGCTCCATTACGCAGCGCTAAGGATTCGAACTGCTGAACTGCCAACCTTTTCTGAGCGACGAGCTGTGTCTTCGCCCCTGAGCCTTCTAGGGTCCTTGTTGTAAATTGGAACAGTGACTAAATGAACTGCCATGGATTTTTAATTTGCTTTTCTTCCCCTTCATTGCATGTGTTTCTTCTGTGCCTCCACTTCACCCAAAAACATCTGTACAAGCCAGCTTCACGCAGCTTCTGACTTTGACCCTGCCCTATGCAATCGGGGGGACCACGGATTGCATTAGATATTCTCAGTTGCCTGCAAGGACCCAACTTCGCAGTTTTGGTTGAAATTCCTAATTCTTATAGCTTTGGCAGAAGTAGGAAGAAAGAGAGAAAGAAATTTAATTTAATTTAATGTATTTAGATTTATAGAACCGCCCTTCTCCATCGAAATGGACTCAGGGCGGTGCACAGGAAATTAAAATCGATAAATGACAATAAATACAGAAGAATTTAGAATAAATTAAACTAAAAGCCTGTGCTAAAAGAGAGAGAAAGAGACAGAAACAGAGAGACAAAGAGAGAGAGACAGAAAGAGAGAGAGGAACATAGAAAGAGAGAAAGAAAGAAGAAGAAAAAGAGGGAAAAAGAGGAACATAGAAAGGGAAGGAGAGGTAGAGAGAAAAAGAGAAGGAACGAGAGGAACATAGAAAGAGAAAGAAATAGAAAGAAAAAGAGAGGGAAAGAAGGATATAGAAAGAGACAGAAAAGAAAGGAAGGAAGGAAGAAAAGAAAGGAGAGAAAGAGGGAGGGGAAAAAAGGAAGGAAGGGAGGGAGAGAGAAAGGAGAGAGAGAAGGTGGGAGGGAAAGGAAGAAAGGAGAGAGAGAAGGGAGGGAGGAAAAGAAAAAAGAGAGAGGGAAAGAGGAACATAGAAAGAGAGACAGAGAAGAGAAAGGAAGGAAGAAAAGAAAGGAAAGAGATGAAGGAGGAAAGGAAGGAAGAAAGGAGAGAGAAGAAGA
>CM077652.1:8928222-8939983 GCA_039707465.1 Rhabdophis nuchalis | reverse complement strand
GAGCGAGCGATAGGGAGGGAGAGAGAGAGAGAGATAGGGAGGGAGGGATAGGGAGGGAGAGAGAGAGAGAGAGAGAGAGAGAGAGAAAGAGATAGGGAGGGAGAGATAGGGAGGGAGGGAGAGAGAGAGGGAGGGAGAGAGAGAGAGATAGGGAGGGAGGGAGAGAGAGAGATAGGGAGGGAGGAAGAGATAGAGAGGGAAGAAGAGAGAGATAGGGAGAGAGGGAGAGATAGGGAGGGAGAGAGAGAGATAGGGAGGGAGGAAGAGATAGAGAGGGAGGAAGAGAGAGATAGGGAGGGAGGGAGCGATAGGGAGGGAGAGAGAGAAAGAGATAGGGAGGGAGGAAGAGAGAGAGAGATAGGGAGGGAGAAAGAGAGAGAGAGAAAGAGATAGGGAGGGAGAGAGAGAGAGAAAGAGATAGGAAGGGAGGAAGAGAGAGAGAGATAGGGAGGGAGGGAGAGAGAGAGAGAGAAAGAGAGGGAGAGAGAGGGAGGAAGAGAGAGATAGGGAGGGAGGGAACGAGAGAGAGAAAGAGATAGGTAGGGAGGAAGAGAGAGAGAGATAGGGAGGGAGGGAGAAAGAGAGAGAAAGGGAGGGAGAGAACGAGAGAGAGATAGGGAGGGAGGGAGAAAGAGAGAGAGGGGGGGGAGAGAGGGAGGAAGAGAGAGATAGGGAGGGAGGGAACGATAGGGAGGGAGGGAGAGAGAGAAAGAGATAGGGAGGGAGGAAGAGAGAGAGAGAGATAGGGAGGGAGGGAGAGAGAGAGAGAGAAAGGGAGGGAGAGAACGAGAGAGAGATAGGGAGGGAGAAGAGATAGAGAGGGAGGAAGGGAGAGATAGGGAGATAGGGAGAGATAGGGAGGGAGAGAGAGAGATAGGGAGGGAGGAAGAGATAGAGAGGGAGGAAGAGATAGAGAGGGAGGAAGAGAGAGACAGGGAGGGAGGGAGAGAGAGAGAAAGAGAGTGTGAGAGAGAGAGAGAGAGAGAGAGAGATAGGGAGGGAGAGATAGGGAGGGAGGGAGAGAGAAAGAGGGAGGGAGAGAGAGAGAGAGATAGATAGGGAGGGAGGGAGAGGGAGAGATAGGGAGGGAGGAAGAGATAGAGAGGGAAGAAGAGAGATAGGGAGAGAGGGAGAGATAGGGAGGGAGGGAGAGAGATAGGGAGGGAGGAAGAGATAGAGAGGGAGGAAGAGAGAGATAGGGAGGGAGGGAGCGATAGGGAGGGAGAGAGAGAGAGAAAGAGATAGGGAGGGAGGAAGAGAGAGAGAAAGGGAGAGAACGAGAGAGAGATAGGGAGGGAGGAAGAGATAGAGAGGGAGGAAGGGAGAGATAGGGAGATAGGGAGAGATAGGGAGGGAGGGAGAGAGAGATAGGGAGGGAGGGAGAGAGAGAGAGAGATAGGGAGGGAGGGAGAAAGAGAGAGAGAGAAAGAGAGGGAGAGAGAGGAAGAGAGAGATAGGGAGGGAGGAAGAGAGAGAGAGAGATAGGGAAGGAGGGAGAAAGAGAGAAAGAGATAGGGAGAGAGAGAGAAAGAGATAGGGAGGGAGGAAGAGAGAGAGAGAGATAGAACAACTACGGACCTCCGCTCCTTCCGTCAAAAATTAAAAACACACTTTTTTCTGCTTGGCGCGCCTAGGTTAGTCATCTGTTTATTGTTTTAATTGGGTTCTTAAGGGGTTTAGTTTTTAGTATTTTGGGTTTTAGCGCAGGGATAAATTGTTTAATCTGATTTTATATATATTTATGATTTATTTATGTTTGTATGTTTTTAATTCCCCTGTGCACTGCTCCGAGTCCCTTCGGGGAGAGGGAGCGGTCTACAAATTAAATTTATTATTAAATTTATTATTAAATTTATTATTATTATCATAGGGAGGAAGGGAGGAAGAGAGAGAGAGCGAGAGAGATAGGAGAGAGAGATAGGGAGGGAGAGAGAGAGATATAGGGAGGGAGGAAGAGAGAGAGAGAAAGAGATAGGGAGGGAGGAAGAGAGAGAGAGATAGGGAGAGAGAGATAGGGAGGGAGAGAGAGAGATATAGGGAGGGAGAAAGAGAGAGAGAGAAAGAGATGGGAGGGAGGAAGAGAGAGAGAGATAGGGAGGGAGAGAGAGAGATATAGGGAGGGAGAAAGAGAGAGAGAGAAAGAGATAGGGAGGGAGGAAGGGAGAGAGAGATAGGGAGGGAGGGAGAAAGAGAGAGAAAGAGAGGGAGAGAGAGAAAAATAGGGAGAGAGGAAGAGAGAGAGAGAGATAAGGAGGGAGAGAGAGAGAGAGAGAGAGAGATAGGAGCGAGATTGGGAGGGGAGGGAGGGGAAGAGAGAGAGAGAGAGAGAGAGAGAGAGAGAGAGAGAGAGAGAGAGAGAGAGAGAGAGAGAGAGAAGCAAGGAGAAGATTCCTGACACTCGTCACTCGCCACAGGTGGCCGGGAGTTCTGCTTGACTGGCGGTGCGGAGCTGTCATCCGAGCGCATGGGCCAACTGCCCCGGTGCCCTTTCTCGCAGGGCGACACCGAAACCCAGGAAATCGGGACACCCAAGAAGCACGCAGGGCGAAAGGAGAAAAGGGGTGGAAATGAGAAGCCCCCACTCCCCCCCCCACAACAAGCATATGGTGGTAGCAAGATCCTGCGCATCTCCCAGCTTTGCATCCTGGGGTTGGGGGGGGTGAGGGGGGGCTAGATAAGGTTACAACCTCTACAGATGCGTCTCGTCGCTAAAGCCCTTGGCGAGTGGGACACGCGGAAAGGCGGCAGGTGAATTTGGGGAGGGTCTTCCCTTTCTCGAGGGCGAAGACGACGAGCTTGTCGATCAGGAAAGCTCGGCCGTTCGACGGTTCGAATCCCCGGCGCCGCCTAACGGAGCGAGCTCCCGTGACTCGGCCCAGCTTCCGCCAACCGAGCGCTTCGAAAGCGCGTTAAAAAATGCGAGTAAGAAAACAGGAGCCACCTTTGGAGGGAAGGGAACAGCGTTTCCGTGCGTCTTCGGGCGTTGAGTCATGCCGGTCACATGACCACGGAGACGTCTTCGGACAGCGCTGGCTCTTCGGCTTGAAGCGGAGATGAGCACCGCCCCCTAGAGTCGGGAACGACTGGCACAGATGTGCGAGGGGAATCTGTAGCTTGGCCTCAAGACCACCTCGGTGTGGTACGAGGCTGTTAGAACCACCCCAGGGCTTCGCTCTGACAACCACCTGGTTACAGGTGGTCCCCGACTTACAACGGATTGTTTAGTGACCGCTCGAAGTGACAGCGGCACTGAGACTTATGATGATCAATGTAATTGTAACCAATTTTCTTGTAATTTTATTTTATTTTATTACAATGACAATAAAGATTATTATTAGATTATTATTATTATTGTTCTCACTTAACGACCGCGGCGGCATCTCCATAATCCCGTGATTTACATGCAGATGCTTGACCACGGACTCACATTTACGACGGTCGCAACGTCCCCAGGGCCCCTTTTGACGATCTTCTGACCAGAGTCACGACCAGGCGACACATTTAACGACGGCAGAGATTCGCTTAAGAAATGTGGCAAGGGAAAGTTGTAAAAGGTGGGGCAAACCTCGCTTAACGGATTTCTCACTTAGCGACCTAGGTTCCGGGCTCAATGGTGGTCGTAAGTCGAGGACTAGCTGCATGAGGACTTTTAATAATGGGCGCTCCATCACTGGAGGTTTTTGAGAAGAGGCTGACAGTCGCTTGTTTGAGATGGTATCAGGTCTCCTGCTTGAGTAGCGGGTTGGACTAGAAGACCTCCAAGGTCCTTCCTTCCTTTTCCTTCCTCTCTCCTTCCTTCCATCCCTTTCCTTCCTCTCTACCCTCCCTTCCTCCCTCTTTCCTCTCCTTCTTCCCCTTCCTTCCTTTCTCTTTCCCTTCTTTCCTCTTTCTTTCTCTCTATCCTTCCTTCCTCACTTCATTCCTTCTTTCCTCTCTTTCCTTCCCTGTCTGAAATGTTCTAGGGCCTCCTGCTTGGAGCAGGGGGCTGGACTAGACGACCTTTAAGGTCCCTTCCAACTTCCTTCCTTCCATCCATTCCTTTCCTTCCTCTCTATCCTCCCTTCCTCCCTCTTTCTTTCCTCTCTCCTTCCTCCTGTTCCTTCTATCCTCTTTCCTCTCCTTTCCCTTTACTTCCTTCCTTCCTCTTTCCTTCCTTTCTCTCTCCTTCCCTCTTTCCTCTTTTCTTTCCTCTCTATCCTTCCTTCCTCTCTTCATTCCTTCTTTCCTTCCCTGTCTGAAATGGTCTAGGGTCTCCTGCTTGAGCAGGGGGTTAGACTAGAAGACCTCCAAGGTCCTTCCAACTTTTTCCTTCCTCCCTTCCATTCATCCCTTTCCTTCCTCTCTATCCTCCCTTTCTCCTCTTTCTTTCCTCTTCCTCCCTTTCTTTCCTTCCTCTTTCCTCTCCTTCTTTCCCTTTACTTCTTTCCTTTCTTCCTCTTTCCTTCCTTCTTTTCTTTTCTTTCCTCTCTATCTTCCTTCCTCGCTTCATTCTTCTTTCCTTCTTTCCCTCCCTGTCTGAAATGGTCTAGGGCAGGGGTCTGCAAAGTCGGCTCTTTTAAGACTGGTGGGACTTCAACTCCCAGAATTCCCCAGCCAGCTATGCTGGCTGGGGAACTCTGGGAGTTGAAGTCCACCAGTCTTAAAAGAGCCGACTTTGCAGACCCCTGGTCTAGGGGCTCTTGCTTGAGCAGGGGGCTGGACTAGAAGACCTCCAAGGTCCTTCCACCTTCCTTCCTTCCTTCCTTCCTTCCTTCTGTAATGATATAGGGTCTCCTGCTTTTTAGAGGGGGCTGGACTAGAAGACCTCCAAGGTCCCTTCCACCTTCCTTCCTTCCTTCCATGATATAGGGTCTCCTGCTTGAGCAGGGGGCTGGACTAGAAGGCCTCCAAGGTCCCTTCCAACTTCCTTCCTTCCTTCCATGATATAGGGTCTCCTGCTTGAGCAGGGGGCTGGACTAGAAGACCTCCAAGGTCCCTTCCAGCTCTATCCTGACTGAAAGGCCACTGAACCAACCGCCACGCTAACCCACGAGCTGGCCGTCTCTGGACAGGGTCCAAAACCAGATTGGTGAAGGCTTCAAAACGACCTTCTGCCCCATGGATCAAGACCAAAAACTGATGTGACTTTTAGTAGCAAGACATTCTCAGCTCGGGTTGAAAAGGGGGCCACCTTGAGCTCAAGAGGACCCCCCCCCCAAAAAAACAAACAAAAAAATTCAGGGCCTCCCCTTGAAACCTGGGTCAATTTGTAACTTGGCTTATTTCTGATCTGCCCACCTTCTCCCTCTCCCACTCCCATTCTCACCCCCGCCAGTCAGCCGTTCCCAAGGTCACTCCAAGGCTGTTTGCAAGAGTCTGCCTTTGTCCTGGCTGCAGGGAAGTGGGGGGGGGGGGGCAGATATTTAGCTATGCCTGCCTCATCCCGGGGATTTGGCCCAAAGCAACGTGTCCGTCAGCCACGTTGGGTATGGAGCCCCACGCTCCCACCTGTGACCGGGGACACACGTGGACTAACCCAGGAGAGAAGCCACCTAGACCAGGGGTCCCCAACCTTTGCAACTTTAAGTCTGAAGGACTACAGCTCCCAGACTTCTCCAGCCAGCTTTGCTGGCTGGAGAATTCTGGGAGCTTAAGTCCTTCAGACTTAAAGTTGTAAAGGTTGGGGACCCCTGGCCCAGGCCTAACACTGACAGCTTTGCTGGCTGGAGAAGTCTGGGAGCTGAAGTCCTTCAGACTTAAAGTTGCAAAGGTTGGGGACCCCTGGCCAGGCCCTGACACTGACAGCTTTGCTGGCTGGAGAAGTCTGGGAGCTGAAGTCCTTCAGACTTAAAGTTGCAAAGGTTGGGGACCCCTGGCCCAGGCCCTGACACTGACATCTTTGCTGGCTGGAGAATTCTGGGAGCTGAAGTCCTTCAGACTTAAAGTTGGAAAGGTTGGGGACCCCCTGGCCCAGGCCCTAACACTGACAGCTTTGCTGGCTGGAGAAGTCTGGGAGCTGAAGTCCTTCAGACTTAAAGTTGCAAAGGTTGGGGACCCCTGGCCCAGGCCCTGACACTGACAGCTTTGCTGGCTGGAGAATTCTGGGAGCTGAAGTCCTTCAGACTTAAAGTTGCAAAGGTTGGGGACCCCTGGCCCAGGCCCTGACACTGACAGCTTTGCTGGCTGGAGAAGTCTGGGAGCTGAAGTCCTTCAGACTTAAAGTTGCAAAGGTTGGGGACCCCTGGCCCAGGCCCTGACACTGACAGCTTTGCTGGCTGAAGAATTCTGGGAGCTGAAGTCCTTCAGACTTAAAGTTGCAAAGGTTGGGGACCCCTGGCCCAGGCCTAACACTGACAGCTTTGCTGGCTGGAGAAGTCTGGGAGCTGAAGTCCTTCAGACTTAAAGTTGCAAAGGTTGGGGACCCCTGGCCCAGGCCCTGACACTGACAGCCTTTGCTGGCTGGAGAATTCTGGGAGCTGAAGTCCTTCAGACTTAAAGTTGTAAAGGTTGGGGACCCCTGGCCCAGGCCCTAACACTGACAGCTTTGCTGGCTGGAGAATTCTGGGAGCTTAAGTCCTTCAGACTTAAAGTTGTAAAGGTTGGGGACCCCTGGCCCAGGCCCTAACACTGACAGCTTTGCTGGCTGGAGAAGTCTGGGAGCTGAAGTCCTTCAGACTTAAAGTTGCAAAGGTTGGGGACCCCTGGCCCAGGCCTGACACTGACAGCTTTGCTGGCTGGAGAAGTCTGGGAGCTGAAGTCCTTCAGACTTAAAGTTGCAAAGGTTGGGGACCCCTGGCCCAGGCCCTGACACTGACATCTTTGCTGGCTGGAGAATTCTGGGAGCTGAAGTCCTTCAGACTTAAAGTTGTAAAGGTTGGGGACCCCTGGCCAGGCCTAACACTGACAGCTTTGCTGGCTGGAGAAGTCTGGGAGCTGAAGTCCTTCAGACTTAAAGTTGCAAAGGTTGGGGACCCCTGGCCCAGGCCCTGACACTGACAGCTTTGCTGGCTGGAGAAGTCTGGGAGCCTGAAGTCCTTCAGACTTAAAGTTGCAAAGGTTGGGGACCCCTGGCCCAGGCCCTGACACTGACAGCTTTGCTGGCTGGAGAAGTCTGGGAGCTGAAGTCCTTCAGACTTAAAGTTGCAAAGGTTGGGGACCCCTGGCCCAGGCCCTGACACTGACAGCTTTGCTGGCTGAAGAATTCTGGGAGCTGAAGTCCTTCAGACTTAAAGTTGCAAAGGTTGGGGACCCCTGGCCCAGGCCCTGACACTGACAGCTTTGCTGGCTGGAGAATTCTGGGAGCTGAAGCCCTTCAGACTTAAAGTTGCAAAGGTTGGGGACCCCTGGCCCAGGCCCTGACACTGACAGCTTTGCTGGCTGGAGAGGTCTGGGAGCTGAAGCCCTTCAGACTTAAAGTTGCAAAGGTTGGGGACCCCTGGCCCAGGCCCTGACACTGACAGCTTTGCTGGCTGGAGAATTCTGGGAGCTGAAGTCCTTCAGACTTAAAGTTGCAAAGGTTGGGGACCCCTGGCCAGGCCCTGACACTGACAGCTTTGCTGGCTGGAGAATTCTGGGAGCTGAAGTCCTTCAGACTTAAAGTTGCAAAGGTTGGGGACCCCTGGCCCAGGCCCTGACACTGACAGCTTTGCTGGCTGGAGAGGTCTGGGAGCTGAAGCCCTTCAGACTTAAAGTTGCAAAGGTTGGGGACCCCTGGCCCAGGCCTGACACTGACAGCTTTGCTGGCTGGAGAATTCTGGGAGCTGAAGTCCTTCAGACTTAAAGTTGCAAAGGTTGGGGACCCCTGGCCCAGGCCCTGACACTGACAGCTTTGCTGGCTGGAGAATTCTGGGAGCTGAAGTCCTTCAGACTTAAAGTTGTAAAGGTTGGAGACCCCTGGCCCAGGCCCCTGACACTGACAGCTTTGCTGGCTGGAGAATTCTGGGAGCTGAAGTCCTTCAGACTTCAAGTTGCACAGGTTGGAGACCCCTGGCCCAGGCCCTGACACTGACAGCTTTGCTGGCTGGAGAATTCTGGGAGCTGAAGTCCTTCAGACTTCAAGTTGCAAAGGTTGGGGACCCTGACCTAGACCCAAGGAGAAATGTCCTGACTGGGGAGGAATTTCCTGACTGGGGAGGACCATCAATCAAAGCAACAATTGATCAACAATTCACAAGAAGTGGTAAAGGCCCCAACACTGCAAGTCTTCAAAGAAGATGTTGGATAGTCATTGGTCTGAAACGATATAGGGCTTCTGCCTAGGCAGGGGGCTTGGACTAGATGACCTCCGAGGTCCCTTCCCACTCTGCTATTGTATTGCAAGATAAGGATGAGGATAGCTGGGAATGGTAACCAGATCGACATCTCTGCAAAAAATTAGGCTGGGGGCAGAGGCAGAGGAGGGTTTTTTTAAAAGCACAACTTTGCAAACTTTAAGTCTGAAGGACGTCAGAGGAGGAGAGAAAGAAGGAGTGGAAAGGAGAGAGTGGATTAGAGGAGAGAGGGAAGGGAAGGAGAGAGGGATGGGAGAGAGGGCAAGGAGGGTGGAAGGGGGAGGAGAGAAAGGAGTGGAAAGAGAGAGAGTGGAAGATAGGAGAGAGGGAAGGGAAGGAGAGAGGGAAAGGAAGGAGAGAGGGCAAGGGAGGGTGGAAGAGGAGGAGAGAAAGGAGTGGAAAGAGAGAGTGGAAGAGAGGAAAGAGGGAAGGGAAGGAGAGAGGGATGGGAGAGAGGGCAAGGAGGGTGGAAGGGGAGGAGAGAAAGGAGTGGAAAGAGAGAGAGTGGAAGATAGGAGAGAGGGATGGGAAGGAGAGAGGGATGGGAGAGAGGGCAAGGAGGGTGGAAGAGGAGGAGAGAAAGGAGTGGAAAGAGAGAGAGTGGAAGATAGCAGAGAGGGAAGGGAAGGAGAGAGGGATGGGAGAGAGAGCAAGGAGGGTGGAAGAGGAGGAGAGAAAGGAGTGGAAAGAGAGAGAGTGGAAGATAGGAGAGAGGGAAGGGAAGGAGAGAGGGATGAGAGAGAGAGCAAGGAGGGATGTGCATCCCGCCAGCCAGCTGATTTTCGGGTCTCTGCCATGCGAGGGGCCGTGCGCACGTGAGGAGGGGCAGCACATTCCCCCTTCGGTCCAATTTTGCTCCCAGGAGGGCTTCAGGGAGGCCTACTAGGCCCAAAACAGGGCACAGGGGAGTGGGCGTATGGTGTGGCCCCACTACAGTCTGTTTCGGCTCCCAGGAGGCTTCAGGGAAGCCTACTAGGTCCAAAATGGTGTGGAGGGGTTCGCATGCATTCGTGAGGGACAGGGAGCATGGGGGGGGGGGGGAAGTCACGCATGCATGCGCAAGGGGAAGGGGACTCACATGCACATTGCATTATGGGCGCGGGTGTGCACAGAGGCTTTCGGCGCGCGACGACAAAAAGATTAGCCATCCCTGGTACGAGGTCTCCTGCTTGAACAGGGGGGGGGGGTTGGGCTAGAGGACCTCCGAGGTCCCTTTCTTGTTCTGTCACTCCGCTGTCATTCCCAGAAGGAAACAGCCTCGTGAGAAAGAGAAGTCTTGTTTGACCCACATGAAGGCTAACACAATCACACAACCTGCAGTAGGTTCTCAGCAAGGAGCAGCTGACCAGGAATTGCAAGGGAGGGAAACAGTTCCAGATGTTGAGAAGATGGAAAATGAGGGAGGCAACCTGGTCTAGGGCAGGGGTCTCCAACACACACATGCACGGGTCTCGCACAAACAAAACCCCATCCGAAGATTGCAGGCAGCACCCAAATCACGTCCCCTCCGGACCGCAGAAAAGCCTCTCTCCACGGAACCGGTTTCTGGTGCCCCAAGTTTTGGGGGCCACTGGCCTAGAGGAGGAGTGTCAAACTCAAGGCCTGGGGGCTGGATCCAGCCCATGGGGTGCTTAGTTCTGGCTGCCCTGGAAAAAGCCAAGGACCGGCCTGCAGTGCCTCTGCCAGCAGAAAACGGAGCTCGGGAGTTTGTTTTCGCTGGCAGAGGGTTTGCAGGAGACAGTTGCAGCAGAAAACGGAGCCCGGGAGCCCATTTTCACTGGCAGAGGGTTTGCAGAAGGCTGTTAGAGCAGAAAACGGAACCAGGGAGCCCATTTTCGCTGGCAGAGGATTTGCAGGAGGCTGTTGCAGCAGAAAATGGAGCTCAGGAGCCTGTTTTCGCTGGCAGAGCGCTCAGGCCACTACAGGGGCCCTCCCGCGTCACGAGTGATGTCGAGCTGGCCACAACCACCTCCGCCACGCCCCCTCCCAAGGTCAAACACAACCCGAATGCGGCCCTCAATGAAATCGTGTTTGACACCCCTGGTCTAGGGTCCCCTGCTCGAGCAGGAAGTCGGACTAGAAGACCTCCAAGGTCCCTTCCAGCTCTGTTCTTCTAGGTTAATGATGGCTGACCTTTTGGTTGTCGGGGGCGGGGGGGGCAAAAATGCGAAGGCGCCCGCACACTGGCACCCATAATGCACAGCGCACCCCCCCATATCTACATGCTCACAACCCCACCCCACCCCACACACACACATATGCACTCCAGTACTCGCCTCCAAGCTGAGCCCGCCCTCCCCAAGCTCCAGGAAAGCTCCGGAGCCTGGGGAGGGTGAAAAACAGGCCCAATGGGTCAACCAGAATTTCTATTAGCCCCATTTTCTGCCCTCCCAGGGCTCTGGCGGCTTTCCTGAAGCCTGCAGAGGGTGAAAATGGCCTCCCAGGTCCTCCGGAAGACCGAAAATCAATTGGCCCGTGTGTCAATTGGAGCTGATGGCTCGCGTGCCAGCAAATATGTCTCTATGGTTCGCCACCACAGTTCTAGGATATCAACCACTGCCAAGTTTTTTGCCTTCAGAGACCTGGGAAATCCAAAGCCGGGCGTGCCGCGGTGAGGGGGGAGTAGTCCTTCGTGCCGATCTCGCCCGCTCAGAAAAAATGCGGCCGCCGTTTTCCTGCCGAAGGCTCAAGCCGCTCGGCATCCTTAAAGCCATAAATAGTTGCTGTGTCACGTCGGCTTTTATGATGTTTGCAAAGGTGGGGATTGATAAGACCCTCTCCCCTTTGAGCTTGCAAGGCGCAACAAAGGGAGGGAAGGGGCAGAATATATCTCAGGTCCTTTCGCTCGGTCCCTTTCTGGGGGAGGGAGAAGAGGGGGCTCACCTAAGGAGAAGGTAATCTTCCGACCCCCTTTCGGGTTTACCCTACAGCTTCGGAGCTCCACTGAGTGGGCTTCCCAACCTCTACACACACCCCTCCCAGGTGGTATCCCCCCCGTAGGCAGTCATTATTATCCCAGCTTTTTTTTGTTTTTTTTTACAGCAGGAACCCGCAGGAGCTAAATCCGGTCGATCTGGTCCCTGGTAGATCCCAGCGCTGATTTCCAAAAGATCAGCAAGGGTCCCTTCTTCTCTATTGTTCCCACCCCTTGAAAGGCCCCGGGTTAAAATGTAACCAAGGCTGCCCAGGGGGAGGAAGGGGTGGGGAGGGGGGAGATTTGGTGGACTTGGGTTGAAAAAAAAATCAAAAAAAAGGATGAAAAACGCACGGCGTCCGTCCATCCGAGAGCTCCTGCAATGGGGAAGCCTGTTGGCAATCGCTTGTTTTTTCTCTCGCTTTAGCTCCAGATTTCAAGAAAGGCAAATACGGCGGGCGTTAGCTTCTCCTGAATTGTTTTTTTTTTTTAACCTTTTTAAAAACTTTGCTGGGACGCTCTGTAAGCCCGAGAAGTATCCGTGAGAGAGAGAGGGGGGGGGTGCCCCATTCATCGTTTGGGGCTTCCCTACCGCTTG
>CM077652.1:8890722-8923222 GCA_039707465.1 Rhabdophis nuchalis | reverse complement strand
AGATAGATAGATAGATAGATAGATAGATAGATAGATAGATAGATAGATAGATAGATAGATAGATAGATAGATAGATAGATAGATAGATAGATAGATAGATAGATTTTAAAAAGGCAGAATCATTCAATAGGATTTCCTGAAATCTCTTATGTGGGGCTAGGTTAAAAAAAAAGTGGAAATTTCCACAGCTTGCCCTTGCTGGTTCACAAAGACACACACACACACACACACACACACACACACACACACACACACACACCACTAAAGTCGATGCCTTAGTCTTTTAAGAGCCAATGCAAAGCTGGCCTTTTGATCATCAATCGGCTAAATCGATTTCATTGATTTGAAGCCGGAGGATGGAGGTTTTTTTAAAACCAATTTCGTTGTTATTTATTTTGTACAATGACGTTATAAAGTGGGGGCTTTAAGAGGGAGGGTTTCCCAGCCCCCACCCCCAGGATAAACAACTCCCCGGAGGAGTTGGGAAGCGAGGGTAAAAAATAAATAAATGTTAACAACCCCTGAAAAAACACAAAATAGACGCCTTTGAAATCCCGTCCAAATTCGGAAGGGCACCAAGAGATTATGGAAGCTCGGCCCTTTTGCTCTTTCCTTGCAACAGCTAGAATTTAAGGTGGCCATCCTACACCACCAGCTGGGAGGGAAAAAGGGAAGGAGGAGGAGGAGGAGGAGGAGGGGGAGGAGGAGGAGGAGGAGGGGTGTGTGTGCAGGATACAACAGAAGCAACCCGCAACTTAACTTTTTTTGTTTTGTGTTTTTTGTGGGGCTCTGGGATGTTTGCGCAACAGAGAAGCTGGCAGGGAGGGGAGTGAGAAGAGCTCATTGCAAGAGGAAGTGCCCCCTTCCCGAAGACCCCCAAACCCCAAAAGGGGATAGGAGGGAAAGAGAGAGGGAGGGAGAGGAGAGAAAAGACAGAGGAGAGAAAGGCAGGAAAGAGAAGAGAAGGAAAGAAAGAAAGAGAAGGACAGAAAGAAAAGGGAGGGAAGGAGGGAAAGGGAGAGAGGAGAGAAAGACAGAGGAAGAGAAAGAAAGACAGGAAAGAGAAAAGAAAAAGATAGAGAAAGAGGACAGAGAAAGAAAGAGAGAGAAAGACAAGAAAGAGAAAAGCAAGAAAAACAATAAAACAGAGAGACAGAAGAGAAAGAGAAGACGACAGAAAGAGGTAAAAGAGAAAGAAAGAGAGGGAGAGAGAGGGAGAGAAAGAAAGAGAGAGAAAGACAGGAAAGAGAAAAGAAAGAAAAAAGATAAAGAGGACAGAGAAAGAAAGAGAAAGAGAGGAAGACAGAGACAGAGAAAGGAAAGAGAAGAGAAAGAAAAACTAAAACAGAGAGAGAGAAGAGAGAGAGAAGACAGAAAGAGGAAAAGAGAGAGAGAAAGAGAGAGAGAAAGACAGAAAGAGAGAGAGGAAGAGAGAGAGGAAGACAGAGAAAAAGAGACAGAGAGAGGAAAGAGAAGAGAAAGAAAAACTAAAACAGAGAGAGAGACAGAAGAGAAAGAGAAGACAGAAAGAGGAAAAGAGAGAGAGAGAGAAAAAGAGAAAGACAGAAAGAGAAAGAAGAAAAACAGTAAAACAGAGAGAGAGACAGAAGTGAAAGGAAGGAAGAAAGGAGGAAAAAGAGAGAGGAGAGAGAGAGAGAGAGAGAAAAGAGAGAAAGACCCAAAAGAGAGAAAACAGAGACCTCAATCCCACTCCCCAATTTTTAAGGGAGGGTTCGGCCCTGCAGGAAGAGGAGAGAAAATGGGGGGAGGGGGAGAAGGCCCCCTCCCCACTCACAAAGTGGGGGTGGTGAAGCTGAACCCCTTGTGTTGTGTTAACCTTTGTCAAATTCAGTTCAGGGAGAGAATCCAGATTGGGGCACGAGGATGGGGACCCCCCCCCCCTCTCTTTAAAATCCGAATTACAACACCATGAGCAGAGGCCAGATAAAGAGAGGGAGGGGGGTAAATAACACCCGACTTGCTTCTCCTCTCCCCTCACACACACACACACACACACACACAGGTTGCAAAACAAGGCACTGAAAGCTCTTGAGAAAACAACACATTTTGAAGTTGGAGACAGAGATGGGGGGGAGAGAGAGGGAAGAAAGGAGAAGGGAGAAGGGAGAGAGGGAGGGGAGCTGTTTCGTTGTTGTTGTTGTTGTGATGTGGGGGGGCGGGGAGGAGGAGAGGACCACCCCCCTCCCTTTCGCCCCCCCCCAATCACCCTCCCCAGGGCTCTGGGCCAAGTTTCCCATCACAATGTAAGGGCCCCCCTTGCATTTCTATAGAGAGAGGGGGGGGTGTTTCCCCCCTTTTATTGATCTCGGGGGGCCTTTCAAGCAGGATCTGGGAGTTATAAAATATTCCCCCCTGCCATTGAGGTGGGAGATTGATCACTGCCCCACACAGGAAGTGCTGGAGGAGGAGGAGGAGGAAGGCAGGGTGGGGGGCAGGAAGGACCCCCCCCACTCCAAAGGGTGAGGGAGGGAAGGCTCTGCCAAGGGAGGGGGATGAAGGAGACCTCCAACCCATTATTGGGAACCCATAATGGGGGGAATCCACCAGGAAAAAAATTGCCCCATTATTGGGGACTCCGCCCATTATTGGGAGCCCCCTCCCCAATTATTGGGGCTGTCTCTTCTAAGGCAGGCTGGGACACCCCCAAATGGGTGCGTCCCCCTCCCCCCCCAAAAGTGGAGGGCAGCCTCCTTCTTTCCCAGGATCTCTTTGGGGGGGAGGACTCCCTCCTCCTCCCCTGGATGCCCCCCACCCCCCAGTGACGGTGGGGGAGGGAAGGCTCCTGCCAAGGAAAGGGAGAGAAAAAAGACTTTGCAAGCCCCTCGCTCGCTATGGGGGGGCTCTATTCGGATGCAGACTGGACCCCCCCACCCCATCTTCCACTCCCTGACTTCCCCCACCAGGCGCCCCTCCCTCTTTGCTAGATCTAGTGATGGAGAAGGAAGACCCTCCCCATTTTCTACCCCTTCCCTGGAGCCCCCCCACCACCACCACGCTTCCCAGGCCCAGTGGAGTAAAGCTTGCTGGAGGAGGACCCTCCCCATTTCCCTGGACTCCCCCACCCATGCTTCCCAGCCAGGGCAGGTCGAAGCTCACTGGAGGACGACCCTCCCCATATCCCCCCTGGACTCCCCCACCCATGCTTCCCAGCCAGGGCAGGTCGAAGCTCACTGGAAGACGACCCTCCCCATATCCCTTGGACTCCCTCACCCATGCTTCCCAACCAAGGGGGGGAAGACAACTTGCTGGAGGTGGACCCTCCCCATTCCACCCGCTTCCCTGGACACCCCCGCCCATGCTCCCCAGCCACTGCGGGTGGAAGATCACTGGAGAACGACCCTCCCCATTCCCACCCTGGACTCCCCCACCCATGCTTCCCAGGCAGGGGGGGATAAAGCTCACAAGACC
The DNA here is from genome assembly GCA_039707465.1 of Rhabdophis nuchalis. Taxonomy (NCBI): domain Eukaryota; kingdom Metazoa; phylum Chordata; class Lepidosauria; order Squamata; family Natricidae; genus Rhabdophis; species Rhabdophis nuchalis. The sequence continues at coordinate 8,919,793 of CM077652.1, read as the reverse complement.
CTTCCCAGGACTCCCCCCACCCATCCTTCCCAGCCGCAACGGGTCGAAGCTCGCAAGAGGACTCTCCCCATTTCCCCTGGACTCCCTCACCCATGCTTCCCAGCTAGGGGGGGATACAACTCGCAGGAGGACGACCCTCTCCATACTTCCCTCACTCATACTTCCCAGCCAGGGGTAATAAAGCTTGCAGGAGGACGCCGCTGCCCCTCGCCCCCCTTCCCTGGACGCCCCCACCCATGCTTCCCAGCCAGGGGGGATAAAACTCGCAGGAGGAGGACGACCCTCCCCATTTCCCCCCCTGGACTCCCCTACCCATGCTTCCCAGCCACTGCAGGTCGAAGATCACTGGAGAACGACCCTCCCCATTTCCCCACACACACACCATGGACTCCCCTACCCATGCTTCCCAGCCACTGCAGGTCGAAGATCACTGGAGAACGACCCTCCCCATTTCCCCACACACACACCATGGACTCCCCCACCCATGCTTCCCAGCCAGGGGGGGACACACCTCGCAGGAGGACGACCCTCCCCATTTCCCTTGGACTCCCCCACCCATGCTTCCCAGCCAGAGGGACACAACTCGCAGGAGGACGACCCTCCCCATTTCCCCTGGACTCCCCTACCCATGCTTCCCAGCCACTGCGGGTCGAAGATCACTGGAGAACGACCCTCCCCATTTCCCCCCACACACACCATGGACTCCCCCACCCATGCTTCCCAGCCACTGCGGGTCGAAGATCACTGGAGAACGACCCTCCCCATTTCCCCCCACACACACCATGGACTCCCCCACCCATGCTTCCCAGCCACTGCGGGTCGAAGATCACTGGAGAACGACCCTCCCCATTTCCCCCCACACACACCATGGACTCCCCCACCCATGCTTCCCAGCCACTGCGGGTCGAAGATCACTGGAGAACGACCCTCCCCATTTCCCCCCACACACACCATGGACTCCCCCACCCATGCTTCCCAGCCACTGCGGGTCGAAGATCACTGGAGAACGACCCTCCCCATTTCCCCCCACACACACCATGGACTCCCCCACCCATGCTTCCCAGCCAGGGGGGGACACACCTCGCAGGAGGAGGACCCTCCCCATTTCCCCTGGACTCCCCCACCCATGCTTCCCAGCCGGGGCTCTCCTTACCGTTGCCGGGCGGGGGCTCCGTCCTCCTCTCGGCGGCGCCCGTGGCGGGCGGCGCCTGGGGCTCCATGGCGCTCAGAGGGAGGCGGGAGGCGGCGGACGAAGCGGCGGAGGCGGCAGCGGCGTCTCCCCCGCAGCCCGGAGCCCTCGCCCGCCGCCCCGCAGGGGGCCCATCGCCGCCGCCCCCGCCGCCGCCCCCCGCTCGCCCCTCGGCGGCCGCCGCGCACGCAGCCGCCCCTCCGCTCAGGGCCACGGCCGGCTCCGCTCCTGCCACCCAGCCGCCCAGCCTCCCCGCGACGCTCCCGCTGCGCCGCCGCCGCGTCCCCGACTGAGCGGCCGGCCGGCACCGCCGCGCTCCACACCGCCCTCGCGCATGCGCCGCCCGCCCGGGGCACGCCGGGAAGCGTAGTCCGGCGGCGGCGGTGGGGAGGGGGAGAAACCATCCACGCGCGGCAACCTTCCTCCCCTCCCCTCCTCCCCAGGGAGGGAGGGAGGGAGGGGGCCACGCGTCGGCAGGCCGCTCCTCTCTGATACGACCCTCCCCCTTTGGATCTCTTTTTCCCCCCTCCCTTTCTTAATTTCCCCTTCCCCCCCTTTCGTGAGGGGGAATGGTTTCGCCCGAACCGTTTGGGGCCGGGCGCGAGAACCCCGCCCACTTTATGAATATTCTACTCAGGGAGGGAAAGCGCCAGGCTCGCTCTCTCACCTGGCCGGAGGGGCGGGGCAAGGAGGAGGGGAAAGAGGGGTGTGGCCTAAGAGGAGGAGGAGTCTCTAGCCAGGGTGGGGCCTACCTCTTCCGCTTGTTGTGCACAACCTGCACAAAATCTTGTGATTTTTCGCTTTATGGAAGGATGCAGGTAGTCCTTGACTTATGACGGCTCGTTTAATGACCGTCTGAAATCACCGGGAAAAAGTGATGTGGGTTTTTCACCCTTAACGACCGTTGTAGCATCCCGCCCCTGCCCCGTGATCAAAATTCAGACGCTTGGCCAGCCCGACTCATATTTACGACGGTCACCGTGTCCAGGAGTCAGGCGATTCCCCCTTTGGCGACATTCTGACTCACTTAACGGCCGTGCTAGACTAGCTAAACAGCTGCAGCGATTCACTTAACAGCGGTGGCAGGCAAAGGTCGCCAAAGAGGGACAGAAAACCTTTAACCAACGTCTCACTTAGCCACGGAAAGGTCGGCCTCAATTCTGGTCGTTAAGTGGAGCACTTCCTGTGCAGTGAACAATGACCCGAAGATTTTCAGACCACTCTCCTCCCCGCCCCCCCATGCTGGCCAAATGTTATTTCTGAACGCAGAAGAATAAGCCACGTCTGTCTAGCTGTGGTTTGCTGCCCCCCCTCCAAGCCCTAAACTCCTCAGTTTATGGCATATAATGCACCAAAGAGAAATTCCTCATGTCTCCAATCACCCTTGGCCAATAAAGTATTTACTCTACTCTACTCTTCTCTACTCTACTCTACATTCTCTATTCTACTCTACATTTTCTACTCTACTCTACATTCTATTCTTTTCTACTCTACATTCTCTACTCTACATTCTCTACTCTACATTCTCTACTCTACATTCTCTATTCTATTCTACTCTATATTCTCTATTCTATTCTATTCTAATTTCCACTATTTCTATATTCTATTTATTCTCTTCTACTCTCTTCTCTTCTACTTTAATTATCTTCTTTCCTCTTCTCTTCTTTTCCATTCCATTCCATTTTCTCTATTCTATTCTATTCTATTCTATTCTATTCTACTCTACTCTATATTCTCTATTCTATTCTACTCTATTCTAATTTCCACTATTTCTATATTCTATTTATTCTATTCTCTTCTCTTCTACTCTCTTCTCTTCTACTTTAATTATCTTCTTTCCTCTTTTCTTCTTTTCCATTCCATTCCATTTTCTCTATTCTATTCTATTCTATTCTATTCTATTCTATTCTACTCTACTCTACTCTACTCTACTCTACTCTACTCTACTCTACTCTACTCTACTCTACTCTGTGGCTTTAGCCCAAAAGGGAAAACACATGAAAAGCAGTCACCAGGGGGCAGCCTCTGACTTATTCTGTGACAGAACTGCCTGCAAAAGTCAGCTTCACAGCCTATGGACCCTCCCCTCCATGAAAGGCTCTTCAGGGATAGAGGGGGAGGCCGGAATTAGAAGTGGGGGCTCACTGCTAACTCCCCTCACCATTTGGGGGGAAAGAAAGGCCGTGGGGTCCCCCCAGGGCTTTCCCTTTCGCTCAGCACTACTTCCTAAAAACAAAACAAAAAACACAGCGACAGAAGAGGAAATGGGAGAAAGATTGGGAATCATCCACTCTGGGCCTCCTCGCTTTACCAGTCTGTAAAATGGGCACAATAACCAGCCATCTATTGAGGCTGTGCCCAGAAGCACTCACTCCAGAGAATAGAGTAGAGTAGAGTAGAGTACAGTAGAGTACAGTAGAGTCGATAGCATAAAATAGAATACAGTAGAGTGGAGTGGAGTGGAGTAGAATAGAATAGGAATAGGAATTAGAGTAGAATAGAATAGAATAGGAAATAGAATAGAATAGAATAGAATAGGAAATAGAATAGAATAGAATAGAATAGAATAGAATAGGGAATAGAATAGAATAGAATAGAATAGAATAGAATAGAATAGAATAGAATAGAATAGAATAGAATACAGTGGTGTGGAGTGGAGTGCAGAGCAGAGCAGAGCAGAGCAGAGCAGAGCAGAGTAAAATAGGATACAGTAGAGTAGAATAGAATAGAATACAGTACAATAGAATAGAAGAGTACAGTAGAATACAGTAGGGTAGGGTAGAGTAGAGTAGAGTAGAGTAGAGTAGAGTAGAACAGAGTAGAGTAGAATACAGTAGAGTAGGATAGGATAGGATACAGTATAGAGTAGAGTAGAGTAGGATAGGATACAGTAGAGTAGAGTAGAGTAGAGTAGAATACAGTAGAGTAGGATAGGATAGGATAGGATAGGATACAGTAGAGTAGAGTAGAGTAGAGTAGAGTAGAGTAGAGTAGAGTAGAATAGAGTAGAGTAGAGTAGAGTAGAGCGGAGCAGAGCAGAGCAGAGCAGAGCAGAATACGGTAGGGTAGGGTAGGGCTCCTTGGTTTACTGAGGAGCTGCGGGTGATGAAACGCCGCAAGAGATGCCTAGAGGGAAGATGGAGGTCTAGCCGTTCTGAATCTGACCGGACACAGGTAAGAGCCCATTTACGGACTTACATTGTGGCGCTGAGAGTGGCCAAACGTCATCATTGTGCCACCCTCATAGCATCCGCAGAAAACCGCCCTGCCGCCCTGTTTAGGGTGACCCGCTCCCTCCTCCAACAGAGGGAGCGGGAAGCCCCGCTACAGGGTAGAGCAGAGGAATTTGTGACTTTTCTGCAGGAGAAAACCGCTCAGATACAGAGTGAGCTAGCCCCCATTCATGGCCCAGTGGGATGCCACGAGAGAGATCTTGTTTGGGAGGAGTTTGACTCCGTTACTTCCGAAGATATGGACAGGTTACGTGGGCGACTGCGAGCCACCACATGTTTATTGGACCCGTGCCCCTCCTGGCTTGTACTGGCATCCTGGGAGGTGACACGAGGCTGGCTCCAAGAGGTTGTCAACGCATCCTTGAGTGAGGGTTCCTTGCCTGCTTCCCTAAAAGAGGCCATGGTGAGGCCCCTCCTCAAGAAGCCCTCTTTGGACCCAGCTCTTTTAAACAACTATCGTCCAGTCTCCAACCTTCCCTTTTTGGCGAAGGTTGTTGAGAGTGTGGTGGCACAACAGTTTCCCCGTCACCTGGAGGAAATTGAGTATCTAGATCCGCGCCAGTCCGGCTTTCGGCCCGGGCATAGCACCGAGACGGCATTGGTCGCGTTGGTAGATGATCTCTGGAGGGCCAGAGATGGGGGATGTTCCTCCATCCTGGTCCTATTAGACCTCTCGGCGGCTTTCGATACCATCGACCATGGTATCCTATTGCATCGGCTGGGGGGGTTGGGGGTGGGAGGCACCGTTCTACGGTGGTTCTCCTCCTACCTCTCTGGCCGATCGCAATTTGTGCGGGCAGGAGAGCAGAGGTCGACCCCGAGACCCCTTACATGCGGGGTGCCTCAGGGGTCGGTCCTCTCGCCTCTCCTGTTTAACGCATATATGAAGCCGCTGGGTGAGATCATCCGTGGTTTTGGGGTAGAGTACCACCTGTACGCTGATGACACCCAGCTGTACATATCTACCCCAAACCACCCCAACGATGCCGTAGCGGTGATGTGCCAGTGCCTGGAAGCCGTGCGGATCTGGATGGGAAGTAACGGACTCAGGCTCAACCCGACCAAGACCGAGTGGCTGTGGTTTCCGGCTGCCCAATTCAACCAGCTTTCTCCAACGCTGGCCATAGGGGGCGAACATCTTGCCCCTGTGGATGGGGCGCGCAATTTGGGTGTCCTCCTGGATACCCGGCTGTCTATGGAAGAGCAAGTGACAGCCGTGGCCAGGAGGGCGTTTTACCAGGTTCGCCTGGTTCGCCAATTGCGCCCCCTATTGGATCGGGACGCCCTTCGCACAGTCACTCATGCCCTCGTGACATCCCGACTGGACTATTGTAACTCTCTCTACATGGGGCTTCCCTTGAAGTGCACCCGGAGGCTTCAGTTAGTTCAGAATGCAGCCGCGCGAGCAATTATGGGGACCACCAGGTTCACCCACGTTACACCGCTCTTGCGCGAGCTGCACTGGCTGCCTGTCGTCTTCCGGGTGCGCTTCAAGGTGCTAACTATCATCTTTAAGGCGCTCCATGGCTCGGGACCTAGCTATCTGCGGGATCGGATCCTGTCCCATACATCCTCACGACCGATTCGCTCCCACAGAGAGGGACTTCTCCGGGTGCCGTCCACTAGACTTTGTCAGCGGGCGACGCCCAGGGGAAGGGCTCTCTCTGTGGCGGGCCCGGCCCTCTGGAACGACCTTCCCCCCGATATCAGAACGACCACGGACCTCCGCTCCTTCCGTATGAAACTAAAGACCCATTTCTTTCGACTGGCCGGCCTTGGATAGTCTCTCTGTCTATAGATTTTAAATGTATTTTAATGGGTTTTAACTTTTTAGCACGGGATAACATAGTTTAATTGTGTTTTACAGTATATATTTTTGTATCTATTGTTTATATTGTTTTTAGTTCCTCCTGTGCACCGCCCCGGGTCCCTGTGGGGAGAGGGAGCGGTTAATAAATTCAAAGTAGGGTAGGGTAGGGTAGGGTAGGGTAGGGTAGAGTAGAGTAGAGTAGAGTAGAGTAGAGTAGAGTAGAGTAGAATCCTTTATTGGCCAAGTGTGATTGGATACACAAGGAATTTGCCTTTGGTGCAGAAGCTCTCAGTCTACATAAAAAAATACATTCACCAAGAATCAAAAGATACAACACTTAACGATACTCATAGCTTACTCATAAGCCATCAAATCTTCCTAGGAAACAATCCGTACAAACAGTAAGGCTGCAAGCAACAGCCCTGCAGTCGTTAAGGGGGAGGAGATCCGGGATAGGAACGCTGAGAAGACTCATAGTACGGCAGCCTTAGGGAACGGCTGGACCGTGTTGTAGGAATTGGCTGCGTAGCAGAGGGATGGCTTGCGTGGGAAAAATAAATGAAACTCTGGAAAAGTTTTTTGCGCGCAGGAAAAACACAGAGCAGGTGCGCCAGGCTCCGTCCTTCCTTCCAAAAGAAAGGTGGGGAGGGGGCTTGCACCGTCCTGGGCGGGTGGGTGGGTGGATAGATGGATCAGGGGGCGGGGGCATCGGTGGGGAAGCCCCTCCTTCTTCCCTGCCCACCCCCTCACCCCCCCTCCAGGGCGCCCAGAGCTGAGCAGACGGTGCCCGGCGCGCTCGCTTGCCGGAGGGACCCCACACACACACCCCAGTCTGCCCCCTGCTCGGGGGGGTCGTCACGATGGGTACCCCGAGGAGTCGGGGGCGCCTGGCTTGGATCGCGGCTCTTCTCCTCCTCCAGCTGCTCTCCTCCTCCGTCCCGGCGCAGGGCACAGGGAAGGTAGGAGCTCCCCATCAGGAGTGGGGAGGGGGCACCGGGAGGGGGGCACTTCCCACCAATGGGATGCCCAACTAGGCCAGTGATTCCCGGGATGGGCTGGGAGGGCGAGGGTCGCTTGGGGAAGGCAGCTTTCGCGAATGTGGGTCGGTGGGCTCTGCGCCCCTCTCCCCCTACACCCAAGCCCAGAGATTCGCTCCGGTTTCCTTTTTTTTTTTTTTTTAAGGAAGTTTTATTTTTCTTTCTCGTATATACATTCCCAAATATACATTCTCTCAAGTACTATTGATATTTATAGGTTTTTATGTACTTTTGATATGTATACTACTGGTATTTATATGATATTTGTCTTCAACATTTATCAAAATTCATTAGATAGAAAGAGAGAGGGGGTAGATAGAGATAGATAGATAGATAGATAGATAGATAGATAGATAGATAGATAGATAGATAGATAGATAGATAGATAGATAGATAGATAGATAGATAGATAGATAGATATTGATAGAAAGAGAGAGGGATAGATAGATAGATAGATAGATAGATGATAGATTGATAGATAGATTAGAGAGAGAGATTGTTAGAAAGAGAGAGAGGTAGATATAGATGATAGATGATATATATAGAGAGAGAGAGATTGATAGAAAGAGAGAGGTATAGATAGATAGATAGATAGATAGATAGATAGATAGATAGATAGATAGATAGATAGATAGATAGATAGATAGATAGATAGATATTGATAGAGAGAGGTAGATATAGATAGATGATAGATTGATAGATAGATTAGAGAGAGATTGTTAGAAAGAGAGAGAGGTAGATAGAGATAGATAGATGATAGATGATAGATGATATATATATATAGAGAGAGATTGATAGAAAGAGATAGGTAGAGATAGATGATAGATAGATAGATAGATAGATAGATAGAGAGACAGAGAGAGAGCAATAGAAAGAGAGGGAGACAGAGAGAGAGAGAGAATAATTGGGGTCATCTTCCTGCCACCCCTACATCCATCTTATTTTACAACAACCCTACTAATTCTTCCTTCCTCCCAATCTTCCTTCTCTCCCTTCTTTTTTCCTCCTCTCCCTCCTCTTTTCTTCTTCCCCTCCCCCTCCCCCACTCCTCCTCCCTTCTCCCCCTTCCTTCTCTCTTCTCCTACTCTTCCTACCCCTCCCTTACTTCCTCTCCTTTTTCCTCTCTTCTCTCCCTCTCCTTTCTCCCTCCTTCCGCTGTTGTGGTTACTTATTTTCTTCTTCGCTCCAGTGGATTTTGGGGCGATTTGCCCTGATTTTTTCCCTTCGTGGGTGATGATGCCACCCGTCCGTTTGATGGCTTGTTGATTGATTTGACTTTGAAATGCGTCTTCCAAGTTTTATCTAACTTTGCAATTTCAATTTAAAGTTAATTTAAAAGTTTGCTTTTTACAAAAAAAAAAAATCAAATGCATCCTATTTGGAGCTTCGCTGGCTGTAAACCAGGAATCGTGGTTTATAATGGAGAGGTCTGGAGGGTCTCAGGGTGCCCCCGCACCCCTTTGACCAGAGAAGATCCAGGGATCCTTTAACTTTGAGGGGACAGAAGCCCCCCAAAAGAGGGACTTGATCTCTTCCCACCAAAGAATCCAGGAGGACAATTAGAGAGAGAGAGAGAGAGAGAGAGAAGGAGAAAGAGAGAGAGAGGGAGAGAAAGAAAGAGAGAGAGAGAGAGAGAGAGAGAGAGAGAGAGAGAGAGAGAGAGAGAGAGAGAGAGAGAAAGTCAATTATTTATTTATTTATTTAAGGCGGTTTGGGGAGGGGAATTAACTTTTCCTGGAAAGAAACTTTTTTTTATATTTTTGCTTGCCTACCTACCTACCTACTGTATTTCTCCCTCTACCTACCTACCTACCTACTGTATTTCTCCCTCTACCTACCTACCTACCTACTGTATTTCTCACTCTACCTACCTACCTACCTACTGTATTTGTCCCTCTACCTACCTAACTACCTACTGTATTTCTCCCTCTACCTACCTACCTACCTACCTACCTACCTACTGTATTTCTCCCTCTACCTACCTACCTACCTACCTACCTACTGTATTTCTCCCTCTACCTACCTACTCCCTTTCTCCCTCTCTCCCTCTACCTACCTACCTACTGTATTTCTCCCCCTCTCCCTCTCTATCCCTCTACCTACTTACCTACCTATCTTATGGACAGAGTATTTTATGTCATAAAGGGTGACATAATACCTGTGGCCCACTGCTCGCTCTGTATCCATCTACCTACATTTCCCTTGCGTGTTCCTGGCACAGGTGTGACATCTACACAATATCTCTCTCTCTCTCTCTCTCTCTCTCTCTCTCCTCTCTTTCCTCCCTTGGTCAATCCTGGCTTGCAAAAAAAGGGGGGGCAAAGCACCAGCCCAGAATAGCCTGGGATCATCTGTGGCAGATGATAGCCAGACGGGATCATCCTTTCCACCGCCCCCTCTTCCATTCAATAAGGCTGACTCATCCTCCATGACTTCCGAGGGCGAATGGGGGTTGGGGGGTGGAATTGACCAATGGTTTGCCCCCCCCCTCAAAAAAACCCCAATCCGAAGGGGCATCCTGTCCCCTCCCTGCACCAACAGCTGCCTTTAAATCCCTGTGCAAAGTGAAACCAAACACTCACACCCACAAACACACGACAATAGGCGCAAGAGGGAAGGAAGGAAGGAAGGAAGGAAGGAAGGAAGGAAGGAAGGAAGGAAGGAGGGAGGGAGAAAAGAAAGGGAAAGTAAGGTGGTGTTAAAAATGGGATGGGAAATAAAGCAACTCAAACTGTGCACGATCCCTTTTTGTGTGTGTGTGTGAAAGTTTTTATTTTTTCCATTTTCACAACATCTAGTCTCATTTATGCTATCGCATAGCCAGCAACGTTTTGTATTATTCAATGTTTACAACAATTCAGCTTCCCGCCAGCTCCCAAAACACAATTGTTTAGCTCTTCTGCTCTCCATGCACCGTATTTAACAGATGAACAGAGTCGGAAGGGACCTTGCAGGTCATCTAGTCCAACCCCCTTGCCCAAGCAGGAGACCCTACGTCGGCCTCTACCTAGGATCGAACTCACCAACCTTTAACAGATGAACAGAGTGGGAAGGGACCTTGCAGGTCATCTAGTCCAACCCCCTGCCCAAGCAGGAGACCTTACGTCTGCCTCTACCTAGGATTGAACTCACCAACCTTTGCAGGTCATCTAGTCCAACCCCCTTGCCCAAGCAGGAGACCCTACGTCTGCCTCTACCTAGGATCGAACTCACCAACCTTTAACAGATGAACAGAGTGGGAAGGGACCTTGCAGGTCATCTAGTCCAACCCCCTGCCCTAGCGGGAGACCCTACATCGGCCTCTACCTAGGATCGAAGTTGCCAACCTCCAACCTTCATCCCAATCTGTTATCTGAAAAAATATTTGGGGGGGGATGCACACACACACACGGTTTGCTAGCATTCCTCACTCCCCTGGTGTATTTCACATCGGGGGTGCAAACCAGCCAGCCGTGGTTTTCCTTACGAAGAGACTTGGAACTTTTAAGTCAAAAGATGAAGCATTTCCAGAAGAGGAGAAGAATTAAATCAAGGGAACTGCTGTCCTCATGGAGTTTATAATAATAATAATAATAATAATAATAATAATAATAATAATAATAATAATAATAATAATAATAATAATAATAATAATAGCAATAATAACAATAATAACAATAATAACAATAATACCAACCAGCCCCAAAGGCTGTGAATCTCACCAAAAATTAATATAATAATAATAATAATAATAATAATAATAACAACAACAACAACAATAACAATAATAGACAAGATTTTAAAGTTTTTAAAACTAGACAGGATAGCCATTTGACAGCCGTGCCATTTAGACCCAAGAAGAGACTGGACTGCCATCGAGACTGGACTGGCGGAGGGTTAGACTAGATGGCCTACAAGACCCCTTCCAGCTCTGTTACTGATTGGCTTAACAACGGCGGCAGGAAAGGTGGCGAAACGAGGCAGGGGTTCGTTTCGCGGCTGTCTCGCTTAGCGACAAAAGGGGTTGGGCTCAGTTGTTGTCGTAAGGTGGAGGACGGAGGCGGACATCCTTTGCGGTCCTTGGTGAGAAGGCTCGGATTATGTTTTTTGTCCTGGCAACGCAACGTCTACACGCCAAGAGGCCGTGGGACCAGAGTTATGCAATCTTTGGGGGGGAAAGGATGGCCAGAATCCCCAAAATCAATCATCCGGTCGGTTAGCAGCTGTGATGGGGGAGGAGCCCAGCCCAGCCCAGGGTCAATTTCTTCGGACAGCTGCAAAGATTGAGCCTGTTTTGTCCGGGTTGGTAAAACTGGCAGGGTGCCAGGTGTGGGTGCTGCCCTACTGGCCGAAGGGCGCCAGGAGAGACAGGTGGGCCTTGGCTTGAGAAGATCAGAATGGCAGAGTTGGAAGGGGCCTTGGAGGACTTCTAGTCCAGCCCCCTGCTCAAGCGGGAGACCTGAGGCTATTTTAGGCGGGGAGGAAGGAAGGAAGGAAGGAAGGAAGGAAGGAAGGAAGGAAGGAAGGAAGGAGAGGAAAGAAGGAAGGAGAGGAAGGAAGGAAGTTGGAAGGGACCTTGGAGGTATTCTAATCCAGCCCCCTGTTCAAGCAGGAGAACCTATACCATGGAAGGAAGGAAGGAAGGAAGGAAGGAAGGAAGGAAGGAAGGAAGGAAGGAAGGAAGGAGAATAAATTTGGAAGGGACCTTGGAGGTCTTCTAGTCCAGCCCCCTGCTCAAGCAGGAGACCCGATACTATTTCAGCCAGGAAGGAAGGAAGGAGAGGAAAGAAGGAAGGAGAGGAAAGAAGGAAGGGAGGAAGGAGAGGAAAGAAGGAAGGAAGGGAGGAAGGAGAGGAAAGAAGGAAGGGAGGAAGGAAAGAGAGGATGGAAGGAAGGGAGGAAGGAGAGGAAAGAAGGAAGGGAGGAAGGAAAGAGAGGATGGAAGGAAGGAAGGAAGGAAGGAAGGAAGGAAGGAAGGAAGGAAGGAGAATAAATTTGGAAGGGACTTTGGAGGTCTTTTAGTCCAGCCCCCTGCTCAAGCAGGAGACCCGATACTATTTCAGCCAGGAAGGAAGGAAGGAGAGGAAAGAAGGAAGGAGAGGAAGGAAGGAGAGGAAAGAAGGAAGGAGAGGAAAGAAGGAAGGGAGGAAGGAGAGGAAAGAAGGAAGGAAGGAAGGAGAGGAAAGAAGGAAGGAGAGGAAGGAAGGAGAGGAAAGAAGGAAGGGAGGAAGGAGAGGAAAGAAGGAAGGAAGGAAAGAAAGAGAGGATGGAAGGAAGGGAGGAAGGAGAGGAAAGAAGGAAGGGAGGAAGGAAAGAGAGGATGGAAGGAAGGGAGGAAGGAGAGGAAAGAAGGAAGGGAGGAAGGAATGAGAGGAAAGAAGGAAGGAAGGAAGGAAAGAGAGGATGGAAGGAAGGGAGGAAGGAGAGGAAAGAAGGAAGGAAGGAAGGAAAGAGAGGATGGAAGGAAGGGAGGAAGGAGAGGAAAGAAGGAAGGGAGGAAAGAAGGAAGTTGGAAGGGACCTTGGAGGTCTTCTACTCCAACCCCCACACACGCACACACAAACACACACACACCCAAACACACGCACACATGCACGCACACACACCCTGGAGAGCAAAAGAGCTCAGCTTCCTTAACCAGGGTTAATCAGCCCCTGCACAGCAGGAAAGGGAGAGGAGGTGAAGGAAGGGGAAAAGAGAGAAAAGGAAAGGAAAAGGAGAAAGGGAAAGGAAGAAACTGGAAAGGAAAGAGAAAGGAAAGGAAAAGGAAGGGAAAGGAAAGGAGGAGGGAAGAGAAGAGAAGAGAAAGAAGAGAAGGGAAGGGAAAGGAAAGGAAACGGCTCTTTCTGGGGGGGGGGCAGGGCAGCCCTCTTACTCGAATAAGACTCCGTTCCTCTTTCCCTGGACCCTCAGCCCCCTCCCACCCCGAGCACAGCTGGAGGAGGCGCCCCAGGGCTTCCCCAACCCACCACGGAGATCATCTCCTTTTCAGGCGGGAGAGAAGGCAAAGACAACTGAGAAGGGTGGGAAAACAGCAATAAAAGCCCAGGCGCGCCATCCTCAAGATGAGAAGAAGGCCAATTCTTGGGAAGTGGGGGAGAGAAGTCGCCTCCGCCTGTCCCCTCCCCACCCCTGCTCTCCAGCACCCCAAGTGGGCGGTGGGTCTTGCCACAGCCCTGGGGGTGGAGGAGGAAGGGCGCCTAGCAAAGGATGGGCCAGTCCAGGGTACCGTGACCCTCTTATCCTTGGGACGTCCGGTCGTGGGAACGCGGCCGGAGAGCACATGTGAAGGCGGCTTGTGTGTGTGTGTGTGTGTGTTTCTCTGAGAAAGTAAGCCAATCTTGCAAGAAGTGGGGGGGGAGAGAAGATGGGGGAGGAGGAGGGGGATTCCCACCATCTCCCCCTCCCTCCCATCCCTGCAGCTTCCTTTTCTTGGCGCCGAGATCTGTGAGCTCGCCGGCCTTTGACGGGCTGCCCGGATAGCTGCCCGGCGCTTCCCAGGCCAGAGGTGACCTTTTCCAACCTCTGGCTGAGTTGGGACTGCAAGTCCCATCGCCTCTCTGCCAGGGCCTGGGGAGCGGTAGCCTCAGGCTACAGAGCGAAGCAGCGGATCCGAGTCAGGTGGGGTTTTCTTTCCCGCTGTTTCGTTCTGGAGACAGAGGGAAGGTTTCTTTTGGGGTGCTGGGTCTAGGCAGGTATCAACTGTCCCAGGGGGAACCCACAAAGGTTCTGGCGCAGGTTCTGGTGTGTTTTCTTGGGGGGGGGGATTCCTTTCCCCCACTCGGCCAAGTTTGCACGTGGTTAAGTGGTCGGTTACAGTGCCTCTATGGCCCCATAGAACAGCTGGAGGGAGGGAGGGAGGGACTTTCCAATTTGTAGATTAAGGAAAGAAAAAAGAAGGAAGGAGGTTTAAAATATATGAAAGAAGGAAGGAAGGAAGGAAGGAAGGAAGGAAGGAAGGAAGGAAGGGAGAGAAGAAGAAAGGGGAAGGGGGGAGGAGAAAGAAAGATAGGGAGTGAGTGAAGAAGGAAGGAAGGAAACTAGAAAAAGAAGAAAAGAAAGGGAGGGAGGGAGGAGGAAGGAAGGAAGGAAGGAAGGAAGGAAGGAAGGAGGGGAGGGAGGGAGTGAAGAAGGAAGGAACAAAAGTAGGAAGAGAAGAAGAAAAGGGAAGGAGGGAGGAGAAAGAAAGATAGGGAGTGAGTGAAGAAGGAAGGAAGGAAACTAGAAAAAGAAGAAAAGAAAGGGAGGGAGGAGAAAGGAAGGAAGGAGGGGAGGGAGGGAGTGAAGAAGGAAGGAACAAAAGTAGGAAAAGAAGCAGAAAAGAAAGGGAGGGAGGAGAAAGAAAGGGAGGGAGTGAGTGAGTGAAGAAGGAAGGAAGGAGAGTAGAAAGAGAAGAAGAAAAGAAAGGGATGGACGAAGGAAGGAAAAAGAAAGGAAGAAAGGAAGAAGAGAAAGGGTGAGGGAGGGAGGGAGGAAGTTTGCAATTTGTAGATTCAGGAAAGAAGAAATGAAAGATCGAAGGAAGTTTGAAATATAGGAAGGACGGAAGGAAAGTAGGAAGAAGAAAAGGGAGGGAGGAAAAAGAAAGAGAAAGAGGGAAGAAGGAAGGAAAATAGGAAAAGAAGAAAAGAAAGAGTGAAGGAGGGAGGAAAAAGAAAGAGTGAAGGAGTGAAGGAAGGAAGGAAGGAAGGAAGGAAGGAAGGAAGGAAGGAGGTATTTAAGATCCCTCCTCACTCTCTGGAACTACCCACCACTTGAGTCTAGCTGCAGCTTGATCTTGGCTGGCCCATTCAGGGCCGAGAGCAGCTGGAGGCCAGGAGTCAAAACTCCCCTTCCCAGAAATCCTATGACCCTCCCCCTCTTTCCTCCCTCCCCCCATGGAGGGTGGAGAAGTTGATAGGAGGAACACCCCCCCTCTCCCTCGACACCCCCCCCCCCGTTTTCCAGGGAGCCAGAAAGTGGCAGGGCCCTACCCTAATCATCATTGGTGGGTAGGAATACCCAACACGGGTGGGCTGAGCCAAGGATTTCTCTGTGGTTCGGGTTAGCGGGAAGGACAGTAGACCAAGCCGAGATCCCTAGGGAGTTTTGGAGGCTGCTAAATCAATTTAGTGGTGGCTCAGTGGCTAAGATGCTGAGCTTGTCAATCAGAAAGGTCAGCAGTTCGGCGGTTCGAATCCCCAGCGCCGCGTAACGGAGGGAGCTCCCGTGACTCGTCCCAGCTTCTGCCAACCGAGCAGTTCGAAACCACGTAAATAAATGCGAGTAGAAAAACAGGCGCCACCTTTGGTGCGAAGGGAAGAGCGTTTCCGTGCGCCTTCGGGCGTTGAGTCATGCCGGCCACATGACCCCGGAGACGTCTTCGGGCAGCGCTGGCTCTTGGGCTTCGAAAGGGAGATGAGCACCGTCCCCTAGAGTCGGGAACGACTGGCGCAGATGTGCGAGGGGAACCTTTGCTTTAAATTAAACCTGCTTACCTCCCCTTCTAGCCCTTCGGAGACCCTGAGCAGGTCCGCATGACCTCCGAAGGCACCAACTGCCGTTGCAAATGCATCTTGCGCCCGCTCAGCAAAGCCGCCTGCGCCCGCCTCCGGGAAGGCAACAGGAGAGGAGAGGACTTCTACACCGTGGAGACGGTCAGCTCGGGCGGCGACTGCCGCTGCTCCTGCGCCGCCCCGCCGGCCTCGCTCAACCCCTGCGAGGACGAGTGGAAGACCGAGAGGCTTAAGAAGCAGGCCCCTGAACTCCACAAGGTAGGGAAGGGGCTCGGGGCAGGGCAGGGGTCAGCAATTTTAAACTCTCAAAGTGCCACTGGGAGCCATTTCCCACACACACGAAAACACCGGGAGCCACAAAGGTTCTAACCGGAAGCCCCCGTTCAATTCTGGAGCCGACCAGAAGTCCAATTCCCCCACCATAGAGTCTCCTCCTAGAACGGCGTCCATTTTCCTCTTACCTGTCCTAACCGAAAGCCCTGTCAATTGTGGAGCCGACCCGGAAACCCGGGTCATAGAGTCTCCTCCGGCTTCCCCCCGCCGCCACCCCCCTCAACCGAAAGTCCTCTGAAAATTGTCCGGCGACAGGGAGCCGCAACAGAGGGATGAAAGCGCCACATGCGGCTCCAGAGCTGCAGGTTGCTGACCCCTGAGGTAGGGGGATCCCAGTTCGTCAGGACCCTGCAGATGCAATCCCAACGGGGGTGCAAGACCCCTCCCCGTCTCCTGGTGATTGGCCCAAAGTCACCCAGACAACTTTCATGGCTAAAGTGAGACTAGAAGTCACCATCACCTAGTGATTGGCCCAAAGTCATCCAACCGGCTTTCTTGCCTAAGGCGGGACTAGAACTCACCATCTCCTAGTGATTGGCCCAAAGTCATCCAGCCGGCTTTCATGAGTAAGGTGGGACTAGAACTCACCGTCTCCTGGTGATTGGGCCAAAGTCATCCAACTGGCTTTCTTGCCTAAGGCAGACTAGAACTCACCGTCTCCTGGTGATTGGCCCAAAGTCATCCAACCGGCTTTCTTGCCTAAGGCGGGACTAGAACTCACCGTCTCCTGGTGATTGGCCCAAAGTCATCCAACCGGCTTTCTTGCCTAAGGCGGGACTAGAACTCACCGTCTCCTGGTGATTGGCCCAAAGTCATCCAACCGGCTTTCTTGCCTAAGGCGGGACTAGAACTCACCGTCTCCTGGTGATTGGCCCAAAGTCATCCAACCGGCTTTCTTGCCTAAGGCGGGACTAGAACTCACCGTCTCCTGGTGATTGGCCCAAAGTCATCCAAGGCAGACTAGAACTCCTTTCTCGCCTGGCGCCTAACCGCTCCACTTCTTCTGCAGCTCCAGTCCATCACCGACCTGCTGGAAGGAGCCCTCTACAGCATGGACTTGATGAAGGTCCATTCCTACATCAACAAGGTGGTGGAGCAGATGAACACCCTGGAAGAGGTGACCTCCAACTTCTTGGGGTTCCCCCATTGAGGGTTGCGTCCTTTCTTCTTTAGCGGGAACTGGGTGGGTTGGGAGAAGGTGGGAGGGCTGGAGGTGGTGGTGGCGAGAAGAGGTGTCTTCCAGCCCTTGAGATGATGTCCTACTGGAGAAAGCCAGGATCTCTTTTCTTCTATCCTGCTGAGTGGCCCCTGAATTTAAGACATAATATGAGGAACGGTTGCAGGAACTGGGTAGGTCTAGTTTAATAAAAAGAAGGACCAGGGGAGACATGATAGCAGTCTTCCACTATCTCAGCGGTTGCCCCAAAGAAGTGGGAGTCAAGCTATTCTCCAAAGCACCTGAGGGCAGGACAAGAAGCAATGGGTGGAAACTAATCAAGGAGAGAAGCAACTTAGAACTGAGGAGAAATTTCCTGACAGTTAGGACAATTAATCAGTGGAACTACTTGCCTCCAGAAGTTGTGAATTCTCCAACACTGGACATATTTAAGATGATGTTGGATAATCATTTATCTGAAGTGGTTTAGGGCTTCCTTCCTAGGCAGGGGGTTGGACTAGAAGCCCTCCAAGGTCCCTTCCAACTCTGTTATTCTATTCTATTCTATTCTATTCTATTCTATTCTATTCTTACTCTACTCTATGCTACTCTACTCCTATTCTATTCTATTTTTACTCTACTCTTATTCTATTCTATTCTTACTCTACTCTTACTCTATTCTTATTCTATTTTATTCTATTCTATTCTTACTCTTACTTTACTCTTATTCTATTCTATTCTATTCTATTCTTACTCTCTATTCTATTCTATTCTCTCTACTCTACTCTTATTCTATTCTATTCTCTCTACCCTATACTACTCTACTCTTATTCTATTCTTACTCTACTCTTACTCTACTCTTATTCTATTCTCTTCTGTTCTGTTTTGTGGTAATTAAAGTACATCCTGGTTAAAGGATGAAGGAGGGGATAAGAGCCCCCCAGAAGCAGAACCACAACACGATGAGGTTGCTTGAGGTGGGTCTGCTTGAGTAGACCATGCTGCTTTGGGCTGGGGGAGGGTTTCCTGAGCAGGGCTGGACTAAATGGCCTCTAGGATTCCCTGGGCTTCAGGGGCTGCTCAAGAAACGGGGAAGGGTTTGAAAAGGCAGGAAGGCTGGCTCACCAAGTCAATGCAGTGTGTTCATATTGTCGCCCCCCCCACCAACACCCCCCCACACACAAATGATCCCTTCTCTGCACCCCACCCCCCACCCCAGACGGTGAGGAGCAACCTAAGTCGCGACAGCAACGTGGTGAAGGAGAGCGTCCTGCACTTGACGGACCAGCTCAAGCGCTACGAGAACTACTCGGAGATCGTGCTAGGCCTGAAGAAGGAGGTTTCGAACCTGGAGCATCAGCTGCTCCAGAAAGACGCGGCCGTCGCAAGTCCGGGACACAAGGCGCAGGTGAGTCCCCGTCCCCCGCGTCGCTCCGGCTGGGATGCACCAATCGCATCTCCTCCAACCTCTGGATCCCTTTACCGGCTTGCCTGCGACCTCCGTTTCTTTCTTCCTGGTTCTTCCGAGGTTCCTTCTTTGAGTTTGACCTTGATTCCTCGGCTTCGCTTTGACCTTTCCTGCTGTGTTCTGCTTCGACCGAAACGGCTTTATAACCGCCCAGATCCTAAGAGTTAAAACTTCTACCGTGCGTCTCTGCAGGGCTGTTGCGTCTCTCTCTCTCTCGTTTTAGGACACTGCAAGGCACAAGGAGAGCGTTCAGAAATACACCGGTCCTCTGAAAAATCTGGGGGACAAAGAGACCCCCAAAATTCCCAGGGAGAAGGCAGGAAAACCAAGGAAGGAAAGCGCCAAGGGAAGGACGGGTCTCCCCCCGGTCACTTCTAAATTCAATTCCTCCGGACAACAGACCGTCATCCGGGGGCATGTGTACTACAAAGCGGGGCACCGAGTGGGAGCAGAGGAGGTGGCGAGCAGCCACGGTGAGTAAGAATGGGGAGGACTTTTGTTCTTGCCATTGTAGCTCTTCTGACCGAGGCTTCCCAAGACCCTGAAGCCAACTCCTGGTCCCGACAAAAACCCCTTTTATTAATTTGCTGTGAATCCTGCTCCTTCCCATTCAGAAAAGTCTTTCAAGGGAGGATTTATGGTCACAGACCTTATCTGGCTTGGAGAGCTGCCAGGCCGATCTCTGCAAAACTCAGCAAGGAGTCCCAGAGAGTCACGAACCAATGAAGTGAAATAATAGTGGCTTGGGAGGATTTACGGTCACAGACCTTATCTGTCTTGGGAGGATTTATGGTCACAGACCTCATCTGGCTTGGGAGGATTTATGGTCACAGACCTCATCTGGCTTGGGAGGATTTACGGTCACAAACCTTATCTGGCTTGGGAGGATTTATGGTCACAGACCTCATCTGGCTTGGGAGGATTTATAGTCACAGACCTCATCTGGCTTGGGAGGATTTATGGTCACAGACCTCATCTGGCTTGGAGAGCTGCCAGGCTGAGATCTGCAGAACTTGGGAAGGAGTCTCAGAGAGTCACAAACCAATGAAAGGAAATAATGGTCTCCTGCAAACTCCACTCCCCCAGCGCTCCTCTTTTATTCCCTCTGGGAGGGGCCATTCATCGTCCCCCTGTGGCCTTCCTCCCAAGTCGACCCCTGTTCTTTAGCTGTTCCCTTCGTCTGGCAGCTCTGCGCATGCACACACTGGGAATAGGCTCCAGCTGTTCTTCTGCCTTCTTCTGATGTCTGACTCCAAAGGCAGCTGAGAATTGTCAGACTGCCCGGGCCCCCTCTCTGATTCCAACACAGAGCCCTCCTCAGGGCCTTCCCCAGACTCCAGGACTGGCCCAGGTTCCACCCCAACCCTCCTCACTGTCCGACTTTGCTGCCAGGCGGGCCACAACAGTAGCGTGGAACAAGGTTGTAAGCGGAGGGTTACCATTCGTGGGAAAATCCCCAGCCTTGGGCCTTGCCCAGAACGCTCCTCTCTTGCAGACAACCCCGGGAAAGAAGTTGGACTCAAACCGGTGGACCAAGAGACCCTCCCCAGGGTGGGAGGAAGTCCTCCTACGTCTTCCCCCAATAACGCAACCTCTGCGTCCCCCACCACGGGCATCGGCGCCACGCTCCAAAGTCGGCAGGGCCCTCCTCTGCTCTCCAGGAGACGTGGCCACGTCCCTGAGGTCCTTCCGCCGCCCAGCCACGGTATGTGTGAATCCTGCCTCAACCGGGGGCCGATTGAGTTGGGGGGGGGGTCTCGCCTTCCGTCGGGCACTGGGACAGAGCTGGCCAACGTGGCACTGTGGGCCGGGGGTGTCCTTGAGACCCCTTCCCCGCCCAACCACGGTACGAGTGGCCTCCCACTCGTACCGTGGTTGGGTGTCTCAGCGCTTCCCATCCTCCCCCTTGGACCCGCAGCCCACGAGGCCTCGTGCGAGGGGACCCTAAAGTCCGTGGAGCCCCCCCAGAAGCAGCACAGCTACGGCCGGAACGAGGGCGCCTGGATGAAGGACCCGGCAGCCACCGATGAGCGGATCTACGTGGCCAACTACTATTACGGGAACAGCCTGCTGGAATTCCGCAATCTGGAGAACTTCAGGCAAGGTGAGGAAGGCCACAGGAGTGGGGGGCTGTGAGGACAAGGGGGTGTCGTAAGCGTAGGACACGCGGCTGTCCCTGGCGTTGCACTCAGCCATGGCGTGACAATCCACCGGTGGAACACCCTGCCACCAGAAGTTGTGGGTGCTTGTCAGGAACATTGCTTGGGTGGGGGGTTGAACTTGTCAGGAACATTGCTTGGGTGGGGGGTTGAACTAGATGGCCTCCAGGGTCCCTTCCAACTCGGTTGCTCTGTATTCTAAGGTTGTGTTTCTTACCCCGAGCTGTTTTGCACCTCCCAGGGCGTTGGAGTAACCTCTACAAGCTCCCCTACAACTGGATCGGGACGGGCCACGTGGTGTACCAAGGCTCCTTCTACTACAACCGGGCCTTCACCAGGAACCTCATCAAATATGACCTCCGCCAGCGCTTCGTGTCCGCCTGGTCCTTCCTGGACGACGTGGTCTACGAGGACACCACGCCTTGGAAGTGGCGCGGCCACTCCGACGTTGACTTGGCCGTGGACGAGAGCGGGCTGTGGGTCATCTACCCGGCGATGGATTCCGGTTACTCCCAGCAGGAGGTCATCGTGGTGAGCAAGCTGGATCCGGCTGACCTCTCCGTGCAGAAGGACACCACATGGAAAACCAGCCTCCGGCGCCACGCATATGGGAACTGCTTCGTGGTCTGCGGCGTGCTTTACGCCGTGGCCGAGTGCAACGCCAGGGACAGCCGCGTGTCCTACGCTTACGACACCCACACCGCCACCGAAGTCCGCCCCGAGCTGCCCTTCCGCAACGAATTTGCCTTCGCCACCCAAATCGACTACAATCCCAAGGAGAAAGTCCTGTACGGCTGGGACAACGGCCACCAAGTGACCTACAAGCTGCAATTCGTGGCTTGAGGGTGGGCAGCCCCGAAATGCCACGGGTGGGTCCCTGGACGGGATTGTCCGTGGATGCAGGATGACCGCCCTCCGGGAGAGACTCTGATGGAGCGCATTTGACGGACGGGATGGGGGCCAACATCTGGCAGACGGCGCAATCTCTCGGGGACATTTGGGGTGCTTCCAGCAGCTGGCAGAGTTTGGGGGGGGCGACGGCAGTTAGAAAGCTGTTGGTCGCAGGCTCCCTTCTTGTGACGTTTCTCGCATAGAGCCCCCCCCCTTAAAATAATATGCATTTTGTCTGCATGCGCTCAGGGGGTATTACTTGAGACAACCCAGGAGGGATCGCATCAAACAGAGGTTTGTAAGAATAAATAGTGGTTTATCTATATAAAAGAATATACCTACACATACTAGACAGAGACAAACTATCAGCAGCTACAGCAAGGAAGATCACCCACAGAGAGAGCTACATCCTAACAGGGCCTCTCTTATAATACAGACTCTTAAAGTGGTAACAATCAAATAACCCCTCTGGTTCATTACTATCATTGATTACAGCATTACAGCAGCTGGTCCGCTATTAATTCATCATTACCCTGACCCGCTTTTGGTCAGCTATTAAATCATCATTACCCTGACCCGCTTTTTACAATCTAAGAAACTTTTCCGCAATGTTTACACGGTGAGATTTAAGCCGTGGGATGAGCGGGAAGGTTCAGGCATCGAGCTAAATGCAAAGAATCGTTTTCTGTTGACAGAGAGAGTTGTGTGTAACTATCATCGCAAGGAGTCCTCGAGTTACGACCATCACTGAGCACGCTCCCCCCCCCCCCCAAATTTACACGGCTACGGGAAACATTTTATGTTTATTTTATGACTTTTCCTTTTTCATTTTATTTTATTTATTTTATGACTTTTCCTGTGTGGGTGTATGTTTGTGTGTGTGTGGGTGTATGTTTGTGTGTGTATTTGTGTGTATGTATGTGTATTTTTGTGTCTGTGTTTGTGTGTGTGTGTAATCCAGGGAGCAAATGTCCCAAAGATTTTGTCTTTCTGGCCATTTGTTGAGAGGTCGGCCTTCACACCGCTTGGGAGATGGGTGTGAAAATCCTCACCATCCCTCTGCCCTCCTCTGCCCACACCCCCCTCCCCAGCTGTCTCTTCTCCCTGCCCCTCCCTGCCTTGCAAAAGTCCTCACAACTTTGTGTGTGTGTGTGTGTGTGTGTGTGTGTGTGTGTGTGCGTGCGTGCGTGTGTGTGTGTGCGTGTGTTTCCCTGGAAGGCAGACACTGAAAAGACACCAGATACTTTTTTCCTCAGGACGATTGTTCTG
Source organism: Rhabdophis nuchalis (assembly GCA_039707465.1). Lineage (NCBI taxonomy): Eukaryota > Metazoa > Chordata > Lepidosauria > Squamata > Natricidae > Rhabdophis > Rhabdophis nuchalis. The sequence continues at coordinate 8,896,774 of CM077652.1, read as the reverse complement.
GCCGAGGGTTCCTGGGAGCCTGAAGCAACTCAAAAAAAGAAAACTCCTTTTATGAATTTTGACTGTCAATTCTGCTCCTTCACCTCCGGCAAAGTCTTTCGAAGGAGGATTTACGGTCACAGACCTCATCTGGCTTGGGAGGATTTACGGTCACAGACCTTATCTGGCTTGGGAGGATTTATGGTCACAGACCTTATCTGGCTTGGGAGGATTTACGGTCACAGACCTTATCTGGCTTGGGAGGATTTACGGTCACAGACCTTATCTGGCTTGGGAGGATTTATGGTCACAGACCTCATCTGGCTTGGGAGGATTTACGGTCACAGACCTCATCTGGCTTGGGAGGATTTACAGTCACAGACCTCATCTGGCTTGGGAGGATTTACGGTCACAGACCTCATCTGGCTTGGGAGGATTTACGGTCACAGACCTCATCTGGCTTGAGAGGATTTATGGTCACAGACCTCATCTGGCTTGGGAGGATTTATGGTCACAGACCTTATCTGGCTTGGGAGGATTTATGGTCACAGACCTCATCTGGCTTGGGAGGATTTATGGTCACAGACCTTATCTGGCTTGGGAGGATTTATGGTCACAGACCTCATCTGGCTTGGGAGGATTTATGGTCACAGACCTTATCTGGCTTGGGAGGATTTACGGTCACAGACCTCATCTGGCTTGGGAGGATTTACGGTCACAGACCTCATCTGGCTTGGGAGGATTTATGGTCACAGACCTCATCTGGCTTGGGAGGATTTACGGTCACAGACCTCATCTGGCTTGGGAGGATTTACGGTCACAGACCTCATCTGGCTTGGGAGGATTTACGGTCACAGACCTCATCTGGCTTGGGAGGATTTACGGTCACAGACCTCATCTGGCTTGAGAGGATTTATGGTCACAGACCTCATCTGGCTTGGGAGGATTTATGGTCACAGACCTTATCTGGCTTGGGAGGATTTATGGTCACAGACCTCATCTGGCTTGGGAGGATTTATGGTCACAGACCTTATCTGGCTTGGGAGGATTTATGGTCACAGACCTCATCTGGCTTGGGAGGATTTATGGTCACAGACCTTATCTGGCTTGGGAGGATTTACGGTCACAGACCTCATCTGGCTTGGGAGGATTTACGGTCACAGACCTCATCTGGCTTGGGAGGATTTATGGTCACAGACCTCATCTGGCTTGGGAGGATTTATGGTCACAGACCTTATCTGGCTTGGGAGGATTTATGGTCACAGACCTCATCTGGCTTGGAAGGATTTATGGTCACAGACCTCATCTGGCTTGGGAGGATTTATGGTCACAGACCTTATGTGGCTTGGGAGGATTTATGGTCACAGACCTCATCTGGCGTGGGAGGATTTATGGTCACAGACCTTATCTGGCTTGGGAGGATTTATGGTCACAGACCTCATCTGGCTTGGGAGGATTTATGGTCACAGACCTTATCTGGCTTGGGAGGATTTATGGTCACAGACCTCATCTGGCTTGGGAGGATTTATGGTCACAGACCTTATCTGGCTTGGGAGGATTTACGGTCACAGACCTCATCTGGCTTGGGAGGATTTACGGTCACAGACCTCATCTGGCTTGGGAGGATTTATGGTCACAGACCTCATCTGGCTTGGGAGGATTTATGGTCACAGACCTTATCTGGCTTGGGAGGATTTATGGTCACAGACCTCATCTGGCTTGGAAGGATTTATGGTCACAGACCTCATCTGGCTTGGGAGGATTTATGGTCACAGACCTTATGTGGCTTGGGAGGATTTATGGTCACAGACCTCATCTGGCTTGGGAGGATTTATGGTCACAGACCTTATCTGGCTTGGGAGGATTTACGGTCACAGACCTCATCTGGCTTGGGAGGATTTACGGTCACAGACCTCATCTGGCTTGGGAGGATTTATGGTCACAGACCTCATCTGGCTTGGGAGGATTTATGGTCACAGACCTTATCTGGCTTGGGAGGATTTATGGTCACAGACCTCATCTGGCTTGGAAGGATTTATGGTCACAGACCTCATCTGGCTTGGGAGGATTTATGGTCACAGACCTTATGTGGCTTGGGAGGATTTATGGTCACAGACCTCATCTGGCTTGGGAGGATTTACAGTCACAGACCTTAGCTGGCGTGGGAGGATTTACGGTCACAGACCTCATCTGGCTTGGGAGGATTTATGGTCACAGACCTCATCTGGCTTGAGAGGATTTATGGTCACAGACCTCATCTGGCTTGGGAGGATTTATGGTCACAGACCTTATCTGGCTTGGGAGGATTTATGGTCACAGACCTCATCTGGCTTGGGAGGATTTATGGTCACAGACCTTATCTGGCTTGGGAGGATTTATGGTCACAGACCTCATCTGGCTTGGGAGGATTTATGGTCACAGACCTTATCTGGCTTGGGAGGATTTACGGTCACAGACCTCATCTGGCTTGGGAGGATTTACGGTCACAGACCTCATCTGGCTTGGGAGGATTTATGGTCACAGACCTCATCTGGCTTGGGAGGATTTATGGTCACAGACCTTATCTGGCTTGGGAGGATTTATGGTCACAGACCTCATCTGGCTTGGAAGGATTTATGGTCACAGACCTCATCTGGCTTGGGAGGATTTATGGTCACAGACCTTATGTGGCTTGGGAGGATTTATGGTCACAGACCTCATCTGGCGTGGGAGGATTTATGGTCACAGACCTTATCTGGCTTGGGAGGATTTATGGTCACAGACCTCATCTGGCTTGGGAGGATTTATGGTCACAGACCTTATCTGGCTTGGGAGGATTTATGGTCACAGACCTCATCTGGCTTGGGAGGATTTATGGTCACAGACCTTATCTGGCTTGGGAGGATTTACGGTCACAGACCTCATCTGGCTTGGGAGGATTTACGGTCACAGACCTCATCTGGCTTGGGAGGATTTATGGTCACAGACCTCATCTGGCTTGGGAGGATTTATGGTCACAGACCTTATCTGGCTTGGGAGGATTTATGGTCACAGACCTCATCTGGCTTGGAAGGATTTATGGTCACAGACCTCATCTGGCTTGGGAGGATTTATGGTCACAGACCTTATGTGGCTTGGGAGGATTTATGGTCACAGACCTCATCTGGCTTGGGAGGATTTACAGTCACAGACCTTAGCTGGCGTGGGAGGATTTACGGTCACAGACCTTATCTGGCTTGGGAGGATTTACGGTCATAGACCTTAGCTGGCTTGGGAGGATTTACGGTCACAGACCTTATCTGGCTTGGGAGGATTTATGGTCACAGACCTCATCTGGCTTGGGAAGATTTATGGTCACAGACCTTATCTGGCTTGGGAGGATTTATGGTCACAGACCTTATCTGGCTTGGGAGGATTTATGGTCACAGATCTCATCTGGCTTGGGAGGAGTTACGGTCACAGACCTTATCTGGCTTGGGAGGATTTACGGTCACAGACCTTATCTGGCTTGGGAGGATTTACGGTCACAGACCTTATCTGGCTTGGGAGGATTTATGGTCACAGACCTTATCTGGCTTGGACAGCTGCCAGGCTGAGATCTGCAGAACTTGGCAAGGAGTCTCAGAGAGTCACAAACCAATGAAGGGAACTAATGGTCTCCTGCAAACTCCACTCCCCCGGCGCTCCTCTTTTATTTCCTCTGAGAGGGGCCATTCATCATCCAACTGTGGCCTTACTCCCAAGTCGACCCCTGTTCTTTAGCTCTTCCCTTTGTCTGGCAATTCTGCGCATGCACACACTGGGAACAGGCTCCAGCTGTTCTTCTGCCTCACTGGTTACAGGCTCCAGCTGTTCTTCTGCCTCACTTGTTACAGGCTCCAGCTGTTCCTCTGCCTCGCTGATGTCTGACTCTGAAGGCAGCTGATTGACAGTCTGATCCCTTTTCTGCCTCCGACACAGAGCCCTCCTCAGAGCCTTCTCCAGACTCCAGGACTGGCCCAGGTTCCTCCCCAACCCTCCTCACTGTCTCTGACTCTGCCACCAGCTCTGGGAAGGTCACAACAGTATGGGTAATCCTTGACTTACAACAGTTCATTTTGTGACGAAGTTACATCACTGAAGAAATGGGGCTTACGATCGTTTTTCACAGTTAATGTCCTGTGCAGCCAATCTCTGATTAAAATTCAGATGCTTGGCAATGGGTTCATATTTATGACCGTTGCAGTGTCGTGGGGTCACGCGATCCCCTTTTGTGACCGTCTGGCAAACAAAGTCAACAGGGAAGTCCGATTCATTTAACAACCCGGGTTGCAAACTTGTCAAGTTCAGTGGTTCACTTAACAACCGTGGCAAGGAACTGATTCACTTAACGACTGTGGCTGGAGAAGCCAGATTCACTTAACAACTGGGTGACTAGCTTATCAACTGCAGTTATTCATTTAACAACCATGGCAAGGACATGATTCACTTAACAACGGTGGCCAGGGGAAACCAGATTCACTTAACAACGCTGGCAAGGAAGTTATTCATTTAATGAGTGTGGCCAAGGGAAGCCAGATTCACTTAACAAGCCTGGCAAGGAAGTGATTCACTTAACGACTGGCCAGGGGAAGCCAGATTCACTTAACAACACTGGCAAGGAAGTTATTCATTTAACGACTGTGGCCAAGGGAAGCCAGATTCACTTAACAAGCCTGGCAAGGAAGTGATTCACTTAACGACTGGCATGGGGAAGCCAGATTCACTGAGCAACCAGGCGGCTAACTTACCAACTGCAGCGATTCACTTAACAACCATTGGAAGAGAGGTCATAAAACAGGACAAAAGTCACTCAAGTCATGTCTCACTTGACGACAGAAATTTGGGGCTCCGCTTGGGTCGTAAGCCGAGGACTATCTCCTATCCCTTCGGGCGAGGGGTCTGCAAACGTGGGGCCACTTGAAGACTTGCCGACTTCCCACTCCCAGGCCGGGCTGGGGGATTCTGGGATTTGTAGTCCCCACTTTAGTTTCGCCCACAACTTCCACAATCGTTATTTCTTTGTCGCTTCGCTTGCAGGAAAGTTGCCAGATTTTTCCCTCCCAGAGCAAAGAGAAAAGCTGCCCGCTGGCACAGAGACGGTGCCCGACCCCTCCAGGAAAATCGGGGTGGGTAGTGGGGGGGGAAACGAGGAACAAGGAAACCATTGACTGGCCATTGTAACCAGCGAGAGAAGAAATGCGGGCAGATCCTGGTTAGAAGCTGGTTTGATGGAGATTTTTATGGATTTTATCTTCAAGCAAAGCGGGCATTCCTCCCTCCTGCTTTAATGCTTTCTGGGTGCCAGATCCTGCCTTGGGGGGACCTCCATGCAGATGCTGCAGGGGTGGGGAATGTCACCCCAAATAGACAGCTGGAAGCTGAGGGGAAAAGAGATCCACTGTGTTTTAATTCAGATTAACTGAGTTGGAAGGGACCTTGCAGGTCATCTAGTCCAACCCCCTGCCCAAGCAGGAGACCCTACGTCTGCCTCTACCTAGGATCGAACTCACAACCTTTAACAGATGAACAGAGTTGGAAGGGACCTTGCAGGTCATCTAGTCCAACCCCCTTGCCCAAGCAGGAGACCCTACATCTGCCTTTACCTAGGATCGAACTCACCAACCTTTAACAGATGAACAGAGTTGGAAGGGGCCTCTCAGGTCATCTAGTCCAACCCCCTGCCCAAGCAGGAGATCCTACATTCTGCCTCTACCTAGGATCGAACTCACCAACCTTTAACAGATGAACACAGTTGGAAGGGACCTTGCAGGTCATCTAGTCCAACCCCCTGCCCAAGCAGGAGACCCTCCGTCAGCCTCTACCTAGGATTGAACTCACCAACCTTTAACAGATGAACAGAGTTGGAAGGGACCCTGCAGGTCATCTAGTCCAACCCCCTTGCCCAAGCAGGAGACCCTACATCTGCCTCTACCTAGGATCGAACTCACCAACCTTTAACAGATGAACAGAGTTGGAAGGAGCCTTGCAGGTCATCTAGTCCAACCCCCTTGCCCAAGCAGGAGACCCTACGTCTGCCTCTATCTAGTCTCTCTCTCTCTTCCTCCTCTTTGGC
>CM077652.1:8773222-8888222 GCA_039707465.1 Rhabdophis nuchalis | reverse complement strand
GAGTTGGCCATGGTGAGTTGGCCAGGATAAGTTGACCATGATGAGTTCCCCATGATGAGTTGGCCAAAATCAGTTGGCCATGGTGAGTTGGCCGTGATGAGTTGGCCATGGCAAGTTGGCCACAGTGAACTGTTATAGTCCCCGTTGGCAAGATGCCACCTCCTGGCTCCGAAGGAGCCCCAACAGAAGCTTTGAAAGGTATCTCCTTCCTGCCCAGAAAAGAGGGGTTGCCTCTGAGGGGGCACCCCCTCATCGGCATGAGGGCTCCAGTGTTTGTCCCTTTCAGTATCCTTGGCACCCCATCGGGCAGGGCAGCCTTAGGGCTCACTGAGCCCAGCCTGAGGCATCTCCCGTAGCTTTCAAAGCTTGTGCTGTGGCTGGGAGGTGGCATCTTGCCAACGTCGGGGGGGGGCATGGAGAAGACAAGGCGAGGCCCCTGGGAAGGGCGGAGTCAGCCCTCAGGGGCTTCCCAGCCGAGATGTGGGATGGAGGCCGAAGGTCCTTCAATTGACGTCTTTGTTCTCCTGGCAACACTGAACCAGGAGAAGAAACCAACTGTCTCAGCAGATCCTTGCTCAGATTTTCCTATGGCATCAGGCCAGCCTTCCCACCGCCACCCTTTGTGGATGGGTCACCCCAAGTCACGCTGAGCTCTCTCTCCCTGCCCTGCATGCTGGCTTGCTTGCCATTCGAAGCCCACGTGGGAAGGGACACAAACCCCACATGGCTGATTTTATGTCTGAATCCGCCTGGCTTCCCGACCGAGCAGAGACGCAATCCTAAACTGCATTAACAGAGGGACATAAGAACCTAAGAACAGCCTTGCTGGAACAGGCCACAGCCCATCCAGTCCAGCCTTCTGTCTCCCACAGTGGCTCCCCATTGGCTTCAGGGTCTTCCCAAGCAGATGTCTTCGCCTGCTTATGATTCCCTGCAAATGGCATTGAGAGAGATCCTGCCTATCTCTCCAAACCGGAGGGTGTCCTTAGGCATCCATCATGATAGCCATGGATCCCCTTGTTCTCCATGAACTCCTCTCATCCTTTCTTAAAGGTGTCGAGGCTGACAGCTGTCACCACTTCTTCTGGCAGGGAGTTCCATAGACCAGGGATCCTCTGGGTGAAAAAGTCCTTCCTCTTATTTGTTTGAGGTCTAGCTTCCAAAAGTTTCATGGAGGGCCCCCTAGTTCTAGTGTTGTGCGATAGGGAAAACAGTTTTCCCTTTTCGACTTTGTCCACACCGTGCATGATTTGATAGACTTCAATCAGGTCACCTCTCAGGCGCCGTCGTTCTAGAGTGAAGAGGCCCAGCCGTTGCAGCCTCAGATGGTAAGGAAGGTGTTCCAGCCCCCTCATCCTTCTGGTTGCCCTCCTCTGCACCTTTTCCATTTCCATAATCTCCTTCTCAAGGTATGGGGACCAGAACTGTACACAATACTCCAGATGGGGCCTCACCATAGATTGATAAAAGAGGCAAAATGACACTTGCTGACTTATTTTCTATCAAGATCTTATTTTCTATCAAGACACAATCAAGATCAAGGGAGGTACTAATCCCACTCTGTAAAGCCCTAGTAAGGCCACACCTGGAGTCCTGCATCCAGTTTTGGTCACCACACTATAAAATAAGAGGTTGAGACTCTAGAAAGAGTGCAGAGAAGAGCAACCAGGATGATGAGGGGACTGGAGGCTCAAACATAGGATGAACGGTTGCAGGAACTGGGCCTGGCTAGTCTAGGGAAAAGAAGGACCAAGGGAGACAGGAGAGCATCTTCCAATATTTGAGGGGCTGCCCCAGAGAGGAGAAAGGGGGTCAAGCTATTCTCCAAAGCCCCCGAAGGCCAGACAAGGAAGAATGGATGGAAACTGACCAAGGAGAGAAATTCAACCTGGAAATAAGGAGGAACTATCTGACAGTGAGAACAATCAACCCATGGAACAGAAGTTGCCTTCAGAAGTTGTGGGAGCTTCATCTCTGGAGGCTTTCCAGAAGAGACTGGACTGCCATTTATCAGAAATGGTGTAGGGTCTCCTGCTTGGGTGAGAGGGTTGGACTAGATGACCTACAAGGTGCCTTCAAACTCTGTTAATTTGTAAATGATATTGAGACTCTAGAAAGAGTGCAGAGAAGAGCAAGAAAGACGATTAGGAGACCGGAAGCTAAAGATATGAGGAACGGTTGCAGGAACTGGGCCTGGCTAGTCTAGTGAAGAGAAGGACCAGGGGAGACAGGAGATCATCTTCCAATATCTGAGGGGCTGCCCCAGAGAGGAGAAAGGGGTCAAGCTATTCTCCAAAGCCCCCGAAGGCCAGACAAGGAAGAATGGATGGAAACTGACCAAGGAGAGAAATTCAACCTGGAAATAAGGAGGAACTATCTGACAGTGAGAACAATCAACCCATGGAACAGAAGTTGCCTTCAGAAGTTGTGGGAGCTTCATCTCTGGAGGCTTTCAAGAAGAGACTGGACAGCCATCTGTCAGAAATGGTGTAGGGTCTCCTGCTTGGGTGAGAGGGTTGGACTAGATGACCTACAAGGTCCCTTCAAACTGTTAATTTGTAAAGGATATTGAGACTCTAGAAAGAGTGCAGAGAAGAGCAAGAAAGACAATTAGGAGACCGGAGGCTAAAGATATGAGGAACGGTTGCAGGAACTGGGCCTGGCTAGTCTAGTGAAGAGAAGGACCAGGGGAGACAGGAGATCATCTTCCAATATCTGAGGGGCTGCCCCAGAGAGGAGAAAGGGGTCAAGCTATTCTCCAAAGCACCTGAAGGCCAGACAAGGAAGAATGGGTGGAAACGGATCAAAGAGAGAAATTCAGCCTGGACATAAGGAGGAATTTCCTGACAGTGAGAACAAGCAACCCATGGAACAGAAGTTACTAATTTAAAAAGTGCAGTGATTCACTTAACAACTATGTTACTAATTGAAAAACTGCAGCAATTCGTTTAACAACTGTGTTACTAATTTAAAAACTAGTGATTCGCTTACCAACTGTGTTGCTAATTTAAAAACTGCAATGATTCACTTAACAACCAAGCTACTAATTTAAAAACTAGTGATTCGCTTACCAATTGTGTTACTAATTTAAAAACTGCAATGATTCACTTAACAACCAAGCTACTAATTTAAAAACTAGTGATTCGCTTACCAACTGTGTTACTAATTTAAAAACTGCAATGATTCACTTAACAACCAAGCTACTAATTTAAAAACTAGTGATTCGTTTAACAACTGTGTTACTAATTTAAAAACTAGTGATTCGCTTACCAATTGTGTTACTAATTTAAAAACTGCAACGATTCACTTAACAACCAAGCTACTAATTTAAAAACTAGTGATTCGCTTACCAACTGTGTTACTAATTTAAAAACTGCAATGATTCACTTAACAACCAAGCTACTAATTTAAAAACTAGTGATTCGCTTACCAACTGTGTTACTAATTTAAAAACTGCAATGATTCACTTAACAACGAAGCTACTATTTTAAAAACTAGTGATTCGTTTAACAACTGTGTTACTAATTTAAAAACTGCAGCGATTCACTTAACGACGGTGGCAAGAAAGCTCCTAAAATGGGGTCGGAATTCATTTCACAAATGTCTCATTTAGCAACCAAACTTTTGGCTTCAATACGGGTCAAAAGTTGAGAATACATTGAAAACCAGCTGCTCGATCTCTGCAAGAAACTGTTATCCTACACAGTTCTAAAATGGTGTGCGAAAAACTAGCTCATTGTTTACATCCAGGCTGAGACGGGCCGATTCCATCTTTGTACTTGCTTTTCCGCAGCCAGTAGGGCAAAGCAGATGCTAAATTGAGGTTTCTCCTTCTATCACAAGCATGTTGTGGGCGTGGCCCACCAGTGGCCAGCAGAGTTGGAAGCAGATTCAGACAGTGAGGAGGGTTGGGGAGGAACCTGGGCCAGTCCTGGAGTCTGGGGGAGGCTCTGAGGAGGGCTCTGTGCGGGAGGCAGAGAGGGGGCGAGGGCCGTATGCCAGTTATCAGCTGCCTTCGGAGTCAGAGATCAGTGGGGCAGAAGAACAGCTGGAGCCTGTTCCCAGTGTGCGGGAAAGAGCTAAAGAACAGGGGTCGACTTGGGAGTAAAGCCCACAGGTGGACGATGAACGGCCCCTCCCAGAGGGAATAAAAGAGGAGCGACAGGGGAGTGGAGCTTGCAGGAGACCATCCGTTTGCTTCATTGGTTCGTGACTCTCCGAGACTCCTGGCCATGTTTTGCAGAGATCGGCCTGGCAGCTCTCCAAGCCAGATAAGGTCTGTGACCGTAAATCCTCCCTGGAAAGACTTTGCTGGATGGGAAGGAGCAGGATTCACAGCCAATTCATAAAAGGGTTGTTGTTTTTTTTGTCGGGATCAGGAATTTCCTTCTGGCTCTTGGAAAGCCCAGGGCAGAACGAAGAGGAAAAGGCCAAGGAGCAAATAAAACCAGCCCAGAAATAAAACCTTTTAAGAGAATATTTCTGCTGTTTTTCCCAAGCCAGCCCAGTTCTTCGGAATCCGCCCCGCGATCTAATTTTGTGCCGTTGTTTATTGTAGCTCCGCTTTGTGGCTTTGTGTACTCCTTCCTCCTAAAGTCTTCTGGATTTATGTTGACACAAGTCTGCCTCTCTCTCTCTCTCTCTTGTGTGTGTGTGTGTTTGTTTTTTCCCACTGCAATGTTGACAAGCTGCAATTTCCAACCCCCGGAGCCACAAAAGGCCAGCAAGAGACAAGATGGGAAGACAAACATCTGGTTAAGACAGACGGCGTCCGAACGACGGTGGACAAGAGGCGGCTTTGAGGGCAAGCTGGTCTGGGGAAAAAAACCTCAGAATTCTTTTCCAGTTCTGGAGAAACCCCCAGATTTTCCCAGGAAGGAGGATGGGGGACGGGGAGAAAAAGATCTATTTTATTTTCATTTGTTTTATGTAGTTTTGCCCTTTAGTTCGTTTAGTTTGTGGCAGATTTGTCCCAGTTCTCCATCTCCACGATTTTTTTTCCCCAGGGTCTGAAAAAAAATGACTAATTTACATTTAAATTACTAATAAAAAGACTTGATTTATAAATATAATGTAGAGTAACAGTGTTGGACCTTGGAGGTCTTCTAGTCCAGCCCCCTACCTAGGCAGGAAACCCTACACCACTTCAGACAAATGGCTGTCCAACATCTTCTTAAAAACTTCCAGTGTTGGGGCATTCACAACTTCTGGAGGCAACTTCTGTTCCACTGATTCATTGTTCTCACTGTCAGGAAATTTCTCCTTAGTCCTAAAGTTGCTTCTCTCCTTGATTAGTTTCCACCCGTTGCTTCTTGTTCTGCCTTCAGGTGCTTTGGAGAATAGTTTGACTCCCTCTTCTTTGGGGCAGCCCCTGAGATATTGCAAGTCTGCTATCATGTCTCCCCTGGTCCTTGTCTTCATCAAACTAGACATTCCCACAACCGTTCTTCATGTTTTAGCCTCCAGTTGAATGGAATGGAATAGAATAGAAAATTGAATGGAATGGAATAGAATAGAACAGAATAAAGAATAGAATAGAAGAATAGAATAGAATAGAATAGAATAGAATAGGGAAAAAGGAAGGGGAATGGAATGGAATAGAATAGAAAATTGAATGGAATGGAATAGAATGGAATAGAATAAAGAATAGAATAGAATAGAGAAAAAGGAAGGAGAATGGAATGGAATAGAATAGAATAGAATAGTTGGAAGGGACCTTGGAGGTCTTCTAGTCCAACCTCCTGCTTAGGCAGGAAACCCTACATCACTTCAGAGAAATGGCTATCCAACATCTTCTTTAAAACTTCCCGTGTTGGGGCATTCACAACTTCTGGAGCTGTTCTACTGCCACCGTTCTTCAGTCCCCTCATCCTCCTTATTGCTCTTCTCTGCACACTTCCTGGAGTCTCCGCATCTTTTCTACATCGTGGCGACCAAAACTGGATGCAAATATTCCAAGTGTGGCCTTCCCAAGGGATTACAAAAGTGGTATCAACCCTTCACGTGATCCTGATTCCATCCCTCTGTTGATGCAGCCTAGAACTGGGTTGGCTTTTTGGGCAGCTGCTGCCCACGGCTGGCTCCTATTTCAATGGTCGTCCACTAGGACTCCAAGATCCCTCGATTTAAATCATAATTTTTAAAGAGCCGCTGTTAGCAACTCTGGGTTCAGAACCAGTGTTACAAGTCTGGTCCCGTAACCAGTGTTTGAAAATAAATGCGGATTAGTGTAATACACCGGACAGTAAAGAGCTACGTTGCTTTAACCACACACAACTTCTAAAACAGTGATAGTAAGAAAATAAATAGCCTTTCCTTTGTAGCAACTAAAATACTTCTTCCGACTAACTTCTCAAACAATAACAGTCCTTCCCCAAACACAGAGTTATCTTACAGTAATGCAAAACAAATACTTCAGTCTTCAATCTTCTCAGCAGCAAACAGTAAGAACAGGAATGGAATCGAAAAGGGGACGGACTGTGTTCCTGAGCTTCCTTTATGGCAGAGCTGAGAAGCACAGCCAATCAGAATTTAAGACAGTTCTTAAAGCTACATCACTCCTTAAGAACATAGGCTCATATATATTGTCCACCCAATATAAGGCTGAATATCCTAACAGTTATCTCTGTCCCCGCAGCGCCTCACCGACAGCCCCAATATTGCAGAATCTGCAGCTTCCTGTGCTACGTATACACTAAATTATGAATGTATCTTCAATGGAAAACTATCTTTAGATAGATTTTTTTTTTAACTCCAAATGCATTCGGTTAAAATACTTTGGATAAAAAACCCCAAAATCCTATTTCAATTTTTTAAAAAAAATATCCATTTTTTTTTAATTTAAAAAAATAATCATCGTTTTTTTTATCTCACCCCCGTCTGTATTTTCAAATTGTTTTATTTGGTTTTTAACGGGCTGTAATTTTAATTGTTCTTAAAATTTTAGTACAGGTTAATTTAATTCGTTTTTAATCTTATGTATTGTATGTTTTTGGATGGTTTTTAATTTTCCTGTACACCACCCTGAGTCCCTTTGGGGAGAGGGGGCTTTTTATAAATGTAATTTATTACTATTATTATTATTATTATTATTATTATTATTATTATTATTATTATTATTATTATTATTATCCACCCTGATTTGCAACAATTTAGGATATTTCGGGCATCGTCAACCCAAAAACGCGGAGAGGGGAAATAGACACCGAAAAGGTTGTGTTTTTTTTAAAAAAAATAATAATGTTGAAACATACCTTCTGCAGCAAAATAGAACCAATTGGTTGGGAGGTTCAAAGGAACTCTCTTGAGGCAGACCTACCAAAGGGATTGTTGGCCATTTGGCAATGCAAACACCCCCTTCCTCCTCAATTTGTCTCTGCTCTCGGTTTCTAAGGCCATCGGGCTTTGTCACCTGGGCCCAAGTGCGAATCCCCTCCTTCGCCATTTAGGCTGGGTCCCCCGTCAAGATGGATCATCGGTTGCAGGAACTGGGTAGGTCTAGTTGAATGAAAAGAAGGACCTTATGCCACCAAGCTTGAAATCTTGAGCTTGGGCAACCTAGAACTACGCCGCCTGCAGTGTGACCTAAGCGTAGTACACAAAATTGTCATCAACAACATCCTACCTGTCAACGACTCCTTCAGCTCCATCCTCAATAACACTCGGGCAAAGCATAGATGCCAACTCGAGGTCAACCGCTCCAAACTCGATTGGAGAAAACACGACTTCGGCCACAGAGTGGTCAATGCCTGGAAGGCTCTACCTGACTCCGTTGTTACGTCCTCAAACCCCCAAAACGTCAACCTCAAACTGTCTCGTGGACCTCACCCCATTCCTCAGAGGTCCATAAAAGGGGCCGTGCATAAACGCCACCAGTGTGCCTACCGTCCCTGTCCTCCTGTCCCCATTTATCTGTATTTACTTCCTGTGTTCACATTTATGCATACATGTTATCTTGTACATGTTTGACAAGCAAGCAAACAAATTTATAAATCTTTATCAATCTATGGTGAGGCCCCATCTGGAGTATTGTGTCCAGTTCTGGTCCCCATACCTTCAGAAGGAGATTATGGAAATGGAGAAGGGGCAGAGGAGGGCAACCAGAAGGATTAGGGGGCTGGAACCCCTTCCTTACCATCTGAGGCTGCAACGGCTGGGCCTCTTCCCTCTAGAACGACGGCGCCTGAGAGGTGACCTGATTGAAGTCTATCAAATCATGCATGGTGTGGACAAAGTCGAAAAGGGAAAACTGTTTTCCCTATCGCACAACACTAGAACGAGGGGGCAACTCCATGAAACTTTGGATAGCTAGACCTCCAACAAATAAGAGGAAGGACTTTTTCACCCAGAGGATCCCTGGTCTATGGAACTCCCTGCCAGAAGAAGTGGTGACAGCTGTCAGCCTCGACACCTTGAAGAAAGGATGAGAGGAGTTCATGGAGAACAAGGGTATCCATGGCTATCATGATGGATGCCTAAGGACACCCTCCGGGTTGGAGAGATAGGCAGGATATCTCTCAATGCCATTTGCAGGGAATCCTAAGCAGGCGAAGACATCTGCTTGGGAAGACCCTGAAGCAAATGGGGAGCCACTGTGGGAGACAGAAGGCTGGACTGGATGGGCTGTGGCCTGTTCCAGCAAGGCTGTTCTTATGTTCTTATGTTCTTAAAGAAAAACCCAGAAGTTCTCCAGGGATGTAACGTGACCCATGAGGAGAATGTTTAATCCTGCTATAAACAATGGTAGAAGAATGTTTATTTGCCCCCCGAACATTAAAAAAATACAACAATGCATTTACTAAGAAATGTAGAACTTCTCAATCATGAGGGAACGTAGAACAGTGGCCTTATAGCTTTCTGGTCAACAAACACCCTTATTTTTCCTCCTTTTTCCCGCATAAACAAAAGAAGGCCCTCATGCATCCTTTCCTTCCAGAAAGTGAGTCCATTTCTTTCGGCCTCTCCAGGGACAAATGGAGAAATCTAGGATCAGGGCTGCTTTGGATGGTCTCCGGTTGGCGTCTCCAATCCTCTTCTTGGTCCTGAGGACAGGCATAGTGAGCGGCTCTTCTGGAGGAGCAAACATCTCGAGAACTTCTGAGGACCAACTCTTTGCGTTGGAGCCATAGCATTTCGAGGGTGAGCTGTAGCATGCCTTCATCGGGGTAATAGTGAAACCGATCCGAACGAAGGCTGCGTTTTCCGCCTGTTAGGCCTTCCTCCTTGTAGGACCTCAAGGTCTCGAAGTCCTCATGGACTTCCTTCATGGCCTCCTCCAACTTTAGGAGATCGAGGCGGCCTTGTTGGTCTTGGACGCTTGCCCAAATCACGGTGGCTTCAGTACTCTTCTTCCTCGACCAGCTCTCCGTGACCTCGGTCAGCTGCAAACGTCCATTTCGGCTCAACCATCTTCTGCGTACTTCCATTTTTCCAGCTTCCGCAGACATTTCTTCAACATTTTCAGGGGATGGATGGAAATTAGCCATCCTGCTTGTGCCTGGTGGGAGGGGAGAAATAGGGTGGTTGGAATCAGGAGGCTGATTCTGGACCCACAAGGCAAGAGCGGCCCCAATAATTTTATTTAGGAACTTAAGTTTAAGTTTATTCAGATTTGTCTACCGCTCTTTCTCCCTTGCGGGACTCAGGGCGGTGAACAGGCAATAATCAAACAACAATAAAAACATCAAATACAATAAATACGCTAAAACTGAATTAAACCACTAAGCCTGTTCTAAAATCCCCAATAGAAACCCCTAATAAAAACAGATGAAATCACAGTTGTAAGGCTGCCCACCCCAGAGGGAGCCTGGGTGTGTTGTGTGGAACTTTCTGCCGAAGCAACCCATGTTTAAGAAGCACGTTAAGGATAAGCCAGGATTAAACATGACTGCTTTCCAAAGTTTGTCTACTACATAACATATGCAAACTTTGTTTGCATATGCATATTATGCAAAATAGTATTATAATTATTATAAAATATAATAAAATAAATAAATATAATAAAATATAATATATATTTTTATTATATAAAAATATAATATAAATATAATAAATATATCAATAATATATCAATATAGATAAATATATACATGTAAACATAATAATAATAATAATAATAATAATAATAATAATAATAATAATAATAATAATAATAATAATAATAATAATAATAATATTTTACAGTCTACAAACATACTTGGTTGATACCTAGGATGCTGGCAGCAAACTGTATCAACCATTAGCACCAGTCAATAGTATTTGCAATGCATTTTTAAATGTTCAGTTGGCTGAGTTTCATGTTTTATGAATAAAGTAAATAATAATAATAATGATGAGACAGTCGACCACCTGATCAGTGAGTGCAGCAAAATTTCACAAACTGACCACCTACAATGCCATGACCGCGTTGCTAAGATCATCCACTGGAAATTGTGCCAGAAGTTTGGATTTGAGTACAGCAAAAACCACTGGGAACATCAGGTTGAGAAAGTTTTAGAAAATGAGAAAGTCAAGATCTTATAGGACTTCAAAATCCAGACTGACAGGCACTTGTCCTACAACACACCTGACATAACGATAGTTGAAAAGAAAAAAAGTTTGGTTCGTTGACATTGCAATACCTGGGGATGCACGAATTGAAAATTCTAAATTTACCGGACTTGAGCATTGACTCTACAAAGGGCCACCCTGCTTGGAACAGCTTCTATCCTCTGACGTTACCTTAACAGTTCCTGGGTCCTTGGTTAGGACTCGAGCTGTTGAGCTACCAACCAGCCCCAAAGGCTGTGAATCTCCCCAAAGATTAACATAATAATAATAATAATAATAATAATAATAATAATAAGAAGAAGAAGAAGAAGAAGAAGAAGAAGAAGAAGAAGAAGAAGAAGAAGAAGAAGAAGAAGAAGAAGAAGAAGAAGAAGAAGAAGAAGAAGAAGAAGAAGAAGAAGAAGAAGAAGAAGAAGAAGAAGAAGAAGAAGGGCCACCCTGCTTGGAACAGCTTCTATCCTCTGACGTTACCTTAACAGTTCCTGGGTCCTTGGTTAGGAGTTGAGCTGTTGGGCTACCAACCAGCCCCAAAGGCTGTGAATCTCCCCAAAAATTAACCACATCATAATAATAATGAAAAAGAAATGGAAAGAAATCATGAAATATCGTAACCTGGCCATCAAAACTACCCGATTATGGATGAAACATATAACAGTGATGCCCATTGTCATCGGGGCACTTGGTATCATGTCCAAGAATTTTGCAAGCTACATCAAGAAATTGCAGCTGCAATAGCAACAGCAGAACTGCAAAAAAACTGCACTACTACATCGTATATTTTAAGAAGATACTTGGTTGTTACCTAGGACGCTGGCAGCAGTTTCATGTTTAATGAATTAGTAGTAGTAGCAGTAGTAATAGGAGGAGGAGGAGGAGAGAAAGAGGAAGAGAAAGAAGATTGTTATTATTATACATTTTAAGAAGATAATAATAATAATAAATTTAATAATAAATTTAATTTGTAGACCGCTCCCTCTCCCCGAAGGGACCTCGGAGCGGTGCACAGGGGAATTAAAAACATACAAACATAAATACATCATAAATATATATAAAATCAGATTAAACAATTTATCCCTGCGCTAAAAACCCAAAATACTAAAAACTAAGATACTTGCTTTGATACCTAGGATGCTGGCAGCACCTGGTATCAACAATTAGCACCAGTCAATGGTATTTATGATGCAATTTTGAATATCCAGTTGGCTGAGTTTCATGTTTAATGCATAAAAGATATAGTAACAACAATATTCTAAATATTATAAAATATTATAGTGCATATTATGCAAAATATGCAAAATATGCACAGAGCATCTGCACCAAAGACAAATTCCTTGGGTGTCCAATCACACTTGGCCAACAATTTATTCTAGTCTAGTCTACATTATTCAATGTGAACTAATTAAAATCATGATCGTTGCGCTTGCACAACCCCGTTGCATAGCCAGCAATGGGAACCAAAGGTTTTGCCCTAGCCGGGTTTTGCAGGCTGCGTTGCTAAATCCAGGGGTCTGACCTGGTTTAAGAGCGTCGTCTGAACAGCCCCAAGCGCAGGAATTGCTGAGAAGTTGCAAAAGGAGAATTTGCAAAGCGCTTTTTAGCAGCCAGCAGGCGCCTGAAAGACGTGGCGCGACTGCCATCTAGTGGCGGCCGGGAGCTCCGCAGCCCAGAAAGCGAGACTCGATGCCCGCGTTCTCCTAAACCAGCATCAAACCCTGATTAGACTAGAGATCACGAAGGGGAGGGAACTCAGGGTGGAGAAGCAGGCGGGTATCAAGAAGAGGGGCCTAAAAAAGAAAATGTAAACCTCCACAGAGAAGAGAGAGAGAGAGGGAAGGAGGGATGGAGGGGGGGAGGTTTGCAAGTACATTATTTTTTAAACCCCAAATCTGGGTTTTTCCACCTGTCTGTTTCTAGGATTTATTTATTTTATTTTGCTTTAAAACCTAACTTCTTTCATGCATTGCTTACCTAATCATCAAAAAAACAGGTTTAGGGTGTTTTTGTTATTTGGGGTTTGTATCTGGGTTTGTTTGTGCATGATGGTGGTTTTTGTCATCACTCTGCTAAACAAATAAACTGCTAAGCAATTAATCCCTGCAACACTGTCCAATTATCTACTAAGGCTGTGTTACTATCGTTCTTCTCTTCCTTCCTAGCGCTGATCTCTTCCCACTTATGACTGAAACCATGTTGCTTGTAGCTTTAGAATTAATATTAAGACGGGTGGAGTACAAGAGGAATCCTCAATTTCGGAAGAAAAAGGTGCAACTGGCGGCCAAGATCCCAAGAGTTTAAAGAGAAAAGAAATTTCCCCGGCAGTTTCTGAGTATAAGAAAATTCGTGAAGATACCGAACGAACGCCAGACAAGATGGAGGATCTTAGTAGAAAGCAGGAAGCTGAGTCCGGGGCGAAGCCAGAGTTGTCTTCTTTTTTTGAAAGTGGAATTTAAAGAACAGCCCGAAGAGGTGACCCGACCATCGGCATGTCCCACTCCCCCACACTCTTTATATAGAGGCGATATCTGATTGAGGATGTGGGGGATGAAGATTGCTCGTTATTTGTTGTGGTTGTTGTGTCTGATATTTGAGTATTATGTGTATGTTGTTTGTTATATATTGTCTGTGGAGTTTTATGTTTCTGTATGTTTTTTTCGTTTGGTGTTGGGTGTGCACATAAAGGAAGAGGAGGGGTCAGAAATAAAACAGTTACCGCTTAAATGCGGTTTATAAAAATAATGACATGGAATGTGAAGGGTACAGGAAATCATATAAAAAGGAAAAGGTTGGAACTTAAATTTAAAAGGGACTCTCCAGATATATTATTCTTGCAGGAAACTCATCAAAAATCTGAGGATGTTAATAGAATGAATATTAAAGGTATGCAAATTTATGAAAAATCTTTTGGGACTTCCAAAGCTAGAGGAGTTGCGATATTGATATCAAATAGGGTATACTTTGAAAAAAAACAAGTAATTAGAGATGAGGAAGGCAGATATTTAATAATTATAGGGAATATTAACGAGCAAAAAGTGACATTGGTTAATTTATATCTACCGAATGAAAAACAAAAGGGATTTTTGGACAAAATTACTAAGATTTTGGAAATAGAAAGTGAAGGGAAAGTAATTGTGGCGGGAGATTTTAACTTAATTAGAGATAGAATTGATAGTAATAATCCTACCCGCTTTAGTCAAACAAATAAAGGGGAAATTTTAAATAAATGGATGTTTCAAAATAGTGTGGTAGATGTCTGGAGAGAGTTGAAAGGCTCTGAAAGGGTGTATACCTTTTGTTCTAAAGTACATAATACATATTCAAGGATTGATTATATTTTCGTTTCTAAAGATTTGTTGAATAAAGTAGATAGAATAGATGTGGGAATCTTTAAGGATTCTGATCATGCGGAAGTTATGATGGAAATAGATTTTAATTTTGAGAAAAAGGAAAGAGGTTGGAGATATGATGAAAAATTGTACAAAAGGGAGGAGGATAAAATATGGATATTCAAAAAATGGAAGGAAAGTTGGGAATTGAATGATAACGGAGAGATTAAATTTGAAATTGTTTGGGATACCATGAAAGCAATATTTAGAGGAGAAAGTATTAAATTGTCAAGTAGGAAATATAGAGAATACAAAGCTAAAATTGATCAGGATACAAGACAAATTAAGATATTGGAGAACCAATTCTCACTTACGAAGGATAAAAATTGTTTGGAGGAATTGACCTTACTAAAAACTAAATTGATAGAAGAAGATATTGAATTGGTTAAAAAAAATTTAAGATATTTGAATAGGGATTTTTTTGAATTTAGTAATAAAAATTCTAGGATATTGGCAAAGATGGCGAAAAATAAAACTCAAAAGAGAGAAATTGGTTCTCTGATAGATGAAAAAGGTATAAGGTGTTATAAGAGATTGGATAAATGTGAAGTAGCCAGGAATTTTTTTCAAAAATTATATTTAAAGAAATCAATTGATTTAGAAAAATTGAAGAATCATCTTGGGAAATATGGTATGAAAATAGATCAAACATACAAAGAGTTGATGGAAAGAGATATAACACAGGAGGAAATCAACGAAATAATACAAGAGTTAAAATTAGGGAAGACCCCAGGAGAAGATGGATTACCTGCTGAATTCTATAAAGATTTTAAAGAACTAATAATACCAAAACTGCAAAAATTATATAATGGTATTCTACATGGAGGAGAAGTCCCGATGTCATGGAATAAGACAGTAATATCTTTAATTCCTAAACCGGATAAAGATCTTGAGAGGATCGAGTCCTATCGACCTATTTCTTTAATCAACCAAGATGCTAAAATATTTACAGCAATTATAAGTAATAGATTAAACAGTTTTATAGACAAATATATAAGTTATAATCAAGTAGGGTTTGTTAAAGGTAGATATATGAGTGATATAATTAGAAGAGTATTGAATATTATAGATGTAGCAGAGAATAATGGAGATGAATTAGGTATAATATCGTTAGATATTTTTAAAGCTTTTGATTCTGTACAATGGGATACTATAAAAGTAATTATCGAGGCATTAGGCTTTGGTAATAAATTTATACATGTTATTTCAAAATTATATCAAAAAAGCAGTGCAAAGGTAAAGGTGAACGGAACAATGACGGAAGAGATTAAATTGGAAGCAGGTACGAGACAAGGGTGTCCCTTGTCTCCAACATTATTTTTGTTAGTTATGGAGGTCTTGATTAAATTGATAGAAGTAGATGAAGAGTTGGAAGGTTACAAGGGATATAAGATAAATTTATATGCGGATGACACTTCGATTATTTTGAAGGATATAGAGAAAGATTTAAAGAGGATAAATAAACATTTGATAGAATTTGAAGAAATGACAGGTTTAAAGGTAAATTGATCAAAATCTGAATTATTAATAAATAAAGATGGTAAGGAGTGGGAGAGTATGCAAGAACAATTTGGGATAAGAGTTAAGAACACACTGAAATATTTGGGGATAACACTCTCATTTAAAGTTAGAGAATTAAAAAAAATTAATTATGAGGTGATGTTGAAGGAAGTAGAGAAAAAGATAGATAAATATAAAGAGATAAAGTTGTCTTGGTTTGGTAGAATTGCAATGTGTAAAATGATGTTGTTACCAAAGTTTAATTTTTTATTTGAGATGCTACCATTAAATTTGACAGAGAAAGATATAGAAGAATATCAGAAGAAATTGGATAAATTTTGTAATGGTGGGAAAAGACCAAGATTAATGAAGAAACTGTGGTATCAAAATCAAAAAGAGGGTGGATTGGGAATTCCCAATCTACTTAATTATTATCGGGCGTATAATATTAGAACTGTGATAAAAATACTTAAAGGTGGGGATGGTCATTGGAGAGATTTGGAGTTAAAAGATATTAAGAGATTTGGGTCTGCATGGTTCCTAGATAGAGCAAAAACAAAAAAGGTAATTAATAGTTATTGGTTAAAGGGGTTGAGCAAAACTTGGAATAAATTTGTTAAAAAATTGATTCCGGATATAACGTTTTTGGGAAAGACAATTGAAAGTTGGCCGATTAAAACTAATTTAAGTCGGAACAAAGTAATTGAGGATGAAAATATAGGAAATATAGTAGATTGGTTAAAAGCTTCAGGAACTGAAAGTAGGAAGAAAAAAATAATTCAAAAACTGGAGTTAAACTGGTTTGAAAAAATACAGGTAGAAAAATGGAATATGAAGGTAAGGGGAATATGTAACATAGATAGAAGTAAAACTAAATTTGAAATTTTAGTATCTCAAATTATTAAGGATGAAGTTGGGTTAAAAGGACTTGTCAGTAAGATATACAAGATTATAAATTTTGATGGAAATCCACAAATGGTAATGAAAAGGAATTGGGAAGAAGATTTAAAGATTAAAATATTGGATTTGGATTGGAATGAGAATTGGAAGAGTCGGATTATGAAGACTTTATCTATAAGGATTAAAGAACATAATTTTAAGGTTGTTTGGAAATGGTATTGGACCCCTTTAAGATTATCACAGATAGATAAAAAAATGAGTGATAAATGTTGGAGATGTAATATGGAATTGGGAATTTACGAACATATGTGGTATAAATGTGTGAAAATTAAAAAGTTTTGGCAGCAATTGGAAACAACGATGTGTAAAATGATGAAAAGAATAATAATATTGAGACCGGAAACTATACTGTTATTGATAATTGATGAACCAGAGTTAACAAAATATGAGAAAGAACTGATTAGAATTATGATTATAATAGGTAGAATTGTAATAGCAAGATATTGGAAAATAGAGGTAAATATTAAAATAGAAGAATGGTATTGTGAAATGTGGAAATTAGCCTTAAACGATAAAATGACGTGTGATATTAAATTTAGAGAGGGGGTTTATAAAAATGATATTTTTTGGAAGACTTGGAAGCCATTTGTGGACTATGCACTTGGAACTTTGGATGTCTCGACGCCTGTACCGAGAGAACGTGGATTTTGGAGATTTTAAAGACAATAGACGACACTTGAAACCAACTCTTCCTTTTGTTTTGTACAGCACCGGGTGATATATTGTAAAAATTAAAAAACAATAAAAAAAAAAAAGAATTAATATTGTTTTGTTTCCTAGTATGGTTTGATTGCTTATTAGTAACCTATGACTATCACTAAGCGTTGTATCTCATGATTCTTGATGAATGCATTCCATTTTATTTTTCTTTTAAATGTACTTTTAAATGTATTTTTCTTTTTATGTACACTGAGAGTTTATGCACCAAAGGCAAATTCCTTGGGTGACCAGCAGTGGTGGGTTTCAAATTTTTTAGAACCTACTCTGTAGGTGTGGCCTATTTTGTGGGCGTGGCTTGGCAGTCATGTGACAGGGTGGGAGTGGCCACCTTTTAAAATGTGGTGAAACTCATTTAACAACGCTCTCGCTTAGCAACCAAAATTTTGGACTCAATTGTGATGATAAATTCTTTCTTTCTTTCTTTCTTTCTTTCTTTCTTTCTTTCTTTCTTTCTTTCTTTCTTTCTTTCTTTCTTTCTTTCCTCCCTCCCTTCCCTTCCCTTCCCTTCCCTCCCTTCCCTTCCCTTCCTTTCCTTTCCTTTCCTTTCCTTTCCTTCCCGTTGGGTCACTGGCAGCGGTGGGCCAGATTTACTTCCAGGTACGCCGGTGGAACCCCCTCTCACCGGTTCCCTAAATTTCACCAACCGGCTCTCGCGAGTAGGTGCGAGCCTGCAGAAACCCACCACTGGTGACCAGTCACACTTGGCCAATAAAGAATTGAAATTATTCTATTCTATTTTATTCTCCATTCTATTCTATTCTCTATTCTATTCTCTATTCTCCATTCTCCATTCTATTCTCAATAAAAATTCTATTCTATTCTATTCTATTCTCTATCCTATCCTATCATATCCTATCCTATTTTTAGGACACCCTGTGGCCTACCTTGCTCTCCTCGCCCCCTCAGCACGTTGCCGTGGGGAGATTTGACAACAAACCACGGCTTTGCAAAATTAATCCTGGTTTGTAAACAGCTCTTAAACTCAGCTTTTAGCTGAGTTCTGCAGCGAGCCGCCGCGTCGCCAGAGGGCGCTGCTGAGCTCGAACTCTCCCCGCGCGCTCGAGGATGGCGACGTCGGTCGGCGCCTGAGCGCGCGGGAGGGGGGGGCAGCCCGTTGCCACGGCAACCGCCGCAGGGCGGCCTTGCAAAGCCGGGGAGGGTCGTGCAGGGCCTGGCCGGGAGCCGTTTCAACCTCGCCGGGATGTTCGGGGACGCATCGACCGGCGCCCTGGACTTGGAGTCGGTGTGGAGGAGGGACCAGGGGACGCGATGCGAGGAGGTGGGGGCCGCTTTGCCCTGCGGGGCCTGGGACTACAGGCCCCATCCTCCCCAGCCGCGGCCCCGTTGGCGTTCAAATCCCATAGTGCACAGCGGCGCAGGGAGGGTGGGTGAGTGGGTGGTCGGCCTCCCTTTCGCATGCAAGACCCTTCCCATCGCCCTCGACTTGCCTTGGGTTGTGGATGATGGGCTATGGTGCCAGGCCAGAACAGGGAAGGGATGGGAGCTGTTGGGTCTGATATTAAGGATACTGGCGGTCTACAGTTGGGGGCTGTGGATGATGGGGCTTCTATTTAAAACGGCTCATTGGAGGGCAGTGGATGATGGGGCTTTTATTGGGAACGGCCAACCTCATTGAAGGGCAGTGGATGATGGGGCTTCTATTTAAAACGGCTAATGTCATTGGAGGGCAGTGGATGATGGGACTTCTATTTAAAAGGGCTAATGTCATTGGAGGGCAGTGGATGATGGGACTTCTATATAAAAGGGCTAATGTCATTGAAGGGCAGTGGATGATGGGGCTTCTATTTAAAACGGCTAATGTCATTGGAGGGCAGTGGATGATGGGACCTTTATTGGGAACGGCCAACCTCATTGGAGGGCAGTGGATGATGGGGATCTATTTAAAACAGGTAATCTCATTGGAGGGCTGTGAATGATGGGGCTTCTATTTAAAATGGCTCATTGGAGGGCAGTGGATGATGGGGCTCCTATTTAAAACGGCTAATCTCATTGGAAAACAGTGGATGATGGGGCTTTTATTTCGAAAAGTCAACCTCATTGGAGGGCTGCACATGATGGGCCTTGTATTCAGAAGATCCTTCTCTCCTTTTCCTTCTGGCCAGAAGAGCACCCAGACCGTCGCCGTCTCCACGGCCGAAAAGGTGGCCCAGACCCGCCACAGCCACGAGGTGGGCGTCCAGGCGGACCCCGAGGCCAGCCCGGCCCAGGCCCTGCCCCTCCCCCCACCCCCCTTGGTGGACTATGCCGGCCTGAGGGCCTTCCTGCAGCGGGTGGAGGAGCCGGTCATGCGTGAGCTGGACAAGAACTGGAAGAGCCACGCCTTCGACGGCTTCGAGGTCAACTGGGCGGATCCCAACGAAACGGTAACGCCCACCGACACTTCGGCGGCGGAGAACCGCCAGCCAAGGGGGTTTAGGGTTGATCCCCCCACCAAGGACGTCCCCCAACTCCTGCAGAAGGAG
Source organism: Rhabdophis nuchalis (assembly GCA_039707465.1). Taxonomy (NCBI): domain Eukaryota; kingdom Metazoa; phylum Chordata; class Lepidosauria; order Squamata; family Natricidae; genus Rhabdophis; species Rhabdophis nuchalis. The sequence goes on along the minus strand of CM077652.1, from coordinate 8,868,628 downwards.
ATCAGGCAGGATCCATTACCCAGGCCGAGGGGCAGAAGGGTTTTCCAGCCCCGGCAAAAGAGATACAGGTTGTCCTCGGCTTAACGACAGATTCACTCAGCGACCGGTCGAACGGTTGGCTTCACAAACCTGGCAGGAAGTCGTAAAACAGGGCGAAACTCCCTGGAAACAAAAAAATGTCATGCGTAGCGATATACATTTGGGGGTTCTACTTGTAGCGGTGTACATTTGGGGGGGAGTCTAATTGCGGTCGTAAATTGAGGACTGCCTTCCCTGCGTCTGAGCATAAGAGGGGGCAAAAACCCGGGTCGTATGATGCGGTTATGGCCGCCCGTCACAGGCCTTCCGGTGGGACAGATTTTCCAATCCGGTCCGCCTAGCCATGACGGACCGATGATTTCCACACACACCCCTCTCGAGATGCAGGGGCTTCTCCTCGGCTGCCCCCCCCCCCTCACACACCCACCCTCTTCTTCCTCGCAGGTGTCTTGTGCACACAGCTTGTCGTACCCGGAAGCCCAGGAGCGCAACCTGCAAGTGACCAGCGTCTCCTGGAACGCCACGGGAGCTGTCCTGGCCTGCTCCTACGGCAGGTGAGCCAAAAGGGACAGGTTGCCATCACCTCAGTGGAAGGAAGGGGTGTATGTCTCCCTTTTCAGTTGTCCCTCTAATGGCTCTGCCTCCTTCCCTCCCTCCCTTTCTTCCTTCTTTCCTTCCCTCCCTTCTTCCTTCCCACCCCTGTTCCTCCCTCCATTCCTTCCTTCCTCCCTTCTTTCCTTCCCTCCCGCCATTCCTTCTTTCGTTCCTACCTTCCTTCCCTACCTCCCATTCCTTCCTCCTTCCCACCACTTTCCTACCTTTTTTCTTTCTTTTTTTCCTTCCCTCCCTTCTTCCTTCCATCCCGTTCCTCCCTCCATTCCTTCCTATCTTTTTTCCTTTTTTTCCTTTCTTCCCTCCCTTCTTCCTTCCCTTTCCTCTTTCTCCCTTCCCTCCCTCCTACCATTTCTTCCTACCTTCCATTCTTTCCTTTTTCCCTTCCCTCCATTCTCTCCCTCTCTTCCTTCCTACCTTCCTTCCCTCCGTTCCACCATTCCTTCCTACCTTCCATTCTTCCCTCCCTTTCTTTCTCCTTCTCTCCTTTCTTTCATTCCTTCCCTCCCTCCTTCCTTCCTATCTTCCATTCTTCCCTCCTTCTTTTCCTTTCTTTCTCCTTCTCTCCTTTCTTTTCTTTCCTTCCTTCCCTCCCTCTTCCCTTCCTATCTTCCATTCTTCCCTCCCTTTCCTTGTTTTCCTTTCTTTCTCTCTCCTTCCTTTTCCCCCCTTCCTTCCCTCCCACTCTCCCTCTTCTCCTTTCTTTCTTTTCCTTCCTCCTTCCTTCCTTCCATTTTTACCTCCCTTTCCTTGTTTTCTTTCTTTCTTTCTTTTCTTTCTTTCTTTCTTTCCCTTTCCTCCCTCTTCTCTCTCTTCTCTTTCCTTTCCTTCCTTCTCCCCCTTTCCTTCCTCTTCCCTCCTTTTCTCTCCTCTTCCCTCTCCTCTTTCTTTCCTCCAGACTGGATGACGGAGACTGGAGCTCTGAAAAATCCTTCCTCTGCACCTGGAATCTGGACCGCCGAGCGCTGAATCCCCACCGCCCGGATCTGGTGGTCGAGATCTCCAGTGCCGTCATGTGTGTCGCTTTCCACCCGCAGCAGCCGTCGCTCATCGCCGGCAAGTGCTTCCTGGGCCCTCCCCCTTGGGCCAGGACAGGAAGTGGGCCAAGGCTGAACATCCTCCCCGATTGCTAAAACCTCCTCCCGGCTTCCCCATTGTCTCTCCTCAGGAGGCCTCTTCAGCGGAGAGGTCCTGATCTGGGACACCAGCAGGCAAGAAGACCCCTTGATCTGGAGGTCGGGCATGACCGACGATACTCACACCGACCCCGTGTATCAGGTAGGGGGCGGGAAAGGGGAGGGAGTCCCGCTCCCTTGCAACACTTCTTGAGCTCTCTGACCGCTGCTTTTGGGCCTCAGGTCAGCTGGCACCGAGACCCCCGGCAGCCGCGCACCTTCCGCGTCCTAAGCGTCTCCACCGACGGGAAGATCCTGGTGTGGCAGGAAGAGAAGGACAGCCTTCTACGCCCCGCCAGCGGTTTCGCTTTCGTCCAGCAGCAAATCCCCCGCAGCACGAAGCTCAAGAAGGTAGGTGGTGGGGAGAACCTCCTATCGGGGTTCCGAATAGCGTCCAAAATTAAATCAGAGTCCAAGGAGTCGACTCCTATAGTTGGGTAGACAATATATAGTCATTGTAGCTTTAAGGCCGATATAATGTTAAGAGTGCAATTAGTAAGTGCAATTATCTCTAACTATAAGAGAAGGCAAGGAGAGTGCATCTCTCTCTCTCTGCTGGACTTGCTGTGTTTGATAACTGTTTGCGTGAACTGTGATTACTGAGGAAGAAGACTGAAGATTTTGTAAGATATTTGATATTATTGAGACTTTGTCGTTTGACTCAATTTGACATCACTGCTTATTGAGCAGTAGTTTAGTAGTTTTTACAAACCTAAGTAAAAGCTATTCTATTTTACTTAAGCAGTGTCTGGTATACTTATTGTGTGTACATTAGCAACATTCCTCTGGCTGCCTACTCTGCTGCATACCCTCTGCTTGTCTCCCAACGCAGATATCGCCTAACAGGGGTCTGCAAAGTTGGCTCTTTTAAGACTGGTGGACTTCAACTCCCAGAATTCCTCAGCCAGCCACGCTGGCTGGGGAATTCTGGGAGCTGAAGTCCACCAGTCTTTAAAAAGCCAACTTTGCAGACCCCTGACCTAACAGATTCCTCAAAGTTCCAATTGATGAAGAGAACCGTGTTGGCCCACCTGGGGAAACCCGAATCTGAAAGCTTCCCGGTTTCCCCCACCCAGTTAAAAGTTCAAGATCTTGCCCCCCCCCCCCCCCTCACACACACACCACAAGTCCACTCCATGGTTCTATCTCCCACTGCCATACTGGCAGCTTCCACTCATCCAGTTCCGGTCAGGTGCAGAGAGGTGCAGAGACAAAGGATGACCTTGGTTTTCTAGAAAGGAATTTTGTTTTGGCTACATAGCATTTCACTCCGTACAACCCCCCCCCCCCCCCACCTCTCGTTTTCCCACCATAGAAAAGGCCTAGTAGAATAACAGAAAGTGCGGCAAGGCCAAAGATCCAAAAGAAAAGATGGCTGCAGCCCTGACGCCACCACAGCCCTGGGCAGTCTACGCTGACCCCTGAAAAGGGTGGGGGGGCCATCTGGCCAAGAGACCTTATAGAGTTGGAGACACGGGACAGCCTTAGCGAGGCCTGCTGGCAGTGGTGAAATTCAAACATTTTCCCTAGTGGCTCTGTGGGCGTGGCTTGGTGGTAATGTGACTGGGTGGGCGTGGCTGCACAACTGACTTGTCTCCAACCTTTGCAACTTTAAGTCTGAAGGACTTCAGCTCCCAGACTTCTCCAGCCAGCAAAGCTGTCAGTGTCAGGGCCTGGGCCAAGGGTCTCCAACCTTTGCAACTTTAAGTCTGAAGGACTTCAGCTCCCAGACTTCTCCAGCCAGCAAAGCCGGCTGGAGAAGTCTGGGAGCTGAAGTCCTTCAGACTTAAAGTTGCAAAGGTTGGAGACCCATAAATTAGGGCATCTTTCGGGAAACCTGACACCAACCCTCACACTTTGCACAAAAACAACACAAGAGCTACACAACTGACTCGCGCCCCATACAAAAGCAGCTGGCCTTGGAGCCAAAATGAACCACTTGCAACAAGCAGGAACCTCACAGACCATCGGGCACAGCTAATTGTCGCACAGCTGATCGTGGGAACTTAAAAAAAAACTTTTTAAAGTATTTTTTTTTTAACTACTGGTTCGGGTGAATGGGTGAGTTAAAAAAAAACACTAAAAAAAGTTCTGAGAATTGCACAGCTGCTTGTCGGAAGTTTTAAACGCTTTTTTTTTTTTTTTTTTTACTACCGGTTCAGGTGAACCGGTAGCATTCCACCCCCTGCCTGCCGGTCACATCAATTTGGTGGGTTTCAATTCAATCAATTCAATATATTTGATTTGTAGACCGCACCCTCTCCCCGACGGGACTCGGGGCGGTGCACAGGACTTTAAAAACATATATAAATACAATACAATATTTAGAATAGAATTAAATAATTTACCTGCGCTAAAAGTTTAAAATCTTAAAACCTTAAAAACCCTTTACACTAGATTAGGCCAGGCTGGCCAGATGAAAAAAGTAAGTTTTTAGCTTTTGGCAGAAGGAGCGGAGGTCCGTGGTTGTTCTCAGTTCGGGGGGTAGGTTGTTCCAGAGGGTCGGGCCCACCACAGAGAAGGCCCTTCCCCTGGGTGTCGCCCGCTGGCACTGCCTAGTGGACGGCACCTGGAGAAGTCCCTCTCTGTGGGAGCGAATCGGCCTCAGGGATGTATGAGGCAGAATGCGATCCCGCAAATAACTAGGTCCCGTGCCATGGAGCGCTTTAAAGATGGTGATCAGCACCTTGAAGCGCACCCGAAAGACCACAGGCCAGTGCAGCTCGCGCAGGAGTGGTGTTACGTGGGAGAACCTGGAGGCTCCCAGAACTGCCCGCGTGGCCGCGTTCTGGAGTAGCTGTAGTCTTCGGGTGCACCTCAAGGGAAGCCCCATGTAGAGAGCGTTACAATAGCCTAGACGGGATGTCACGAGGGCATGAGTGACTGTGCGAAGGGCGTCCCGATCCAATAAGGGTCGGCGTACCAGGCGGACCTGGTAAAACGCCCCCTGGCGTCCATCTAAGGTCACAGGTATTTGAAGTTGAATCATAAGATTGTAATTGTTATCTTTGATTATCCTTTAAGGGCCTTAGTTCATCTTTGCAGAGACATCAGTAGGTTGTCTTAATTGCAGCCGAGAGAGAGTGGGAGGGTGGGGCCAGGTGGGGCAGGGCCCCAATTCCCCCTTCCACCAATTTTCCTGGTGTCTTTTTTACACTATTGTGTTTTTGGCTGAAGTGATGCATATTTTATTTATTTATTTATTTATTTATTTATTTCGATTTGTAAATCGCGCCTATCTCCATCGAAATGGACTTAGGGCGGTGTACAGATAAATCTACCATAATAAATAATAACATATACAATAAAAGAATTAAAATTAATTAAATTAACTTGTACTAAAATTCCCATTGACCTATTAACCATTTACTAGTTTGGTTGGAGTTTTGGCGTATATGAGGTCTAAAATTCTAGGCTAGTCCAGCTTGCTGGAAGAAATGAGTCTTGAGTGAGCGGCGAAAGAGGGGAAGGTCCGTGATAGTGCGAAGGTCGGGGTACAGGTCGTTCCAGAGGGTGGGCCCTGCCACAGAGAAGGCCCTACCCCTGGACGCCGACAGCCGGCATTGACCGGCGGTCGGCACCCTGAGGAGGCCCTCCCCCTGGGAGCGAATCAGTCGGTGGGAGGTATGTGGTAGGAGACGGTTCCGCAAGGAACTAGGCCCCGAGCCATGGAGCGATTTAAAGATGGTGACAAGCACCTTGAAGTGAACCCGGAAGGCCACCGGTAGCCAATGCAGCTCGCGTAGGAGAGGTGTTATATGCAGACTTCTTTTGTCTCCCCCCCGACCCCCCCACCACAGCATTCTCGAGGAGACACGGTGGTGGGCGTGACCTCCCTCTCCTTCTCCCACTTCGAGCCCAGCGTCTTCGTCAGCGGCACGGAGGGCGGCTACTTGATGAAGTGCTCGACCGCGGTGGATACGGCCGCCCTCCTGCAGAAGGGCAGCTCCGTTCCCCTCAGGGCCCCCGCCCAGTTCAGCTTCTCCTCCCACGGAGGACCCATCTACAGTGTCAGCTGCTCACCTTTCCACAGGTAAGGCTGCCGCAGCTACTACAACATCCGGAGCGCGGAAAGGTTTTCAGGAACCAACGCAACTAAAATGCGTTTTTGGGTCTGCGATCTCAAATGTGGCGGCTTGTAAACGGAGTTGTAATTAACCATGTTGTAATAAACCAGGTTGTAATAGAGTCGGGAACGACTAGCACATATGTGCGAGGGGAACCTTTTACCTTTAGTAAATGTCGGCTGGCGACTCCCAGGGGGAGAGCCTTCTCTGTAGCAGAGTTAGCCTGCAATACTGCATTCTAACCACTGCGCCACCACGGCTCCTAATGCAACATCCAATCAGCTACAGCAATAGCCCTTAAGACTTATATACCGCTTCGCAGGGCTTTACAGCCCTCTCTAAGCGGTTGACAGAGCCAGCCTCTTGCCCCTCCAACAATCCGGGTCCTCCTTTTGCTGGCCTCGGACGGACAGAAGGCTGAGTCAACCTTCAGCCTGTTGAGATTCGAACTGCCAAATTGCAGGCAGTCGGCAGAAGTAACCTGCAGTACTGCACTCTGGCCACTGCGCCACCTTGGCGCTCATTATGACTTACGGGCACTTGAATAGCTGGAATTCCATTGGTAAGCTGTTGGCTCTAAACGCTACTCTCTCCTCGGATTTTGGATTTGCTTGGATAAAACCTGTTTTTTCTTTTTTTTTTCCTTTCTCGTCCCCAAGGAATCTGTTCTTGAGTGGAGGGACCGACGGACACGTGCATTTGCACTCAATGCTGCAGGCTCGCCCACTGCTCTCCCTTCAGCTGTCCAAGAAATATATTTTCAGCGTCAGGTGGTCGCCGGTCCGGCCCCTGGTTTTTGCAGCGGCTTCCGGGGAAGGTAAGTTTCCTTTGGCTAATAATAATAATTTTTATTGTCGTTGTAAAAATTACAATGAAATTGGTTAGCTGTGTGGAGGGGGATTTGTCATACGGGGCGGGTGGTATACAATAGCAAAGTTGGAAGGGACCTTGGAGGTCATCTAGTCCAACCCCCTGCTTAGGCAGGAAGCCCTACACTACTTCAGACAAATGGCTATCCAACATCCTCTTAAAGACTTCCAGTGTTGGAGAATTCACAACTTCTGGAGGCAAGTAGTTCCACTGGTTAATTGTTCTCACTGTCGGGACGTTTCTCCTCAGTTCTAAGTTGCTTCTCTCCTTGATGAGTTTCCACCCGTTGCTTCTTCTCCTGCCCTCAGGGGCTTTGGAGCATAGCTTGACTCCCTCTTCTTTGGGGGCAGCCCCTGAGATACTGGAAGACTGTTATCATGTCTCCCCTGGTCCTTCTTTTCATTAAACTAGACATAATCAGTTCGACCCCACAATTTTTTCTTACTTTCAGACGATCCCTACAGGCTGGGATCGTTCCTGCTTTTCAGTGAATCTATTTACCGTATTTTTCGTTCCAAAAGAAAAGACGGGCTTTTTCACATCCCACAAAAGTGGGTGGAAATGTCTTATGGAGCGAATAGTGCCAAAAACCGCCGACTCTTCGGCCGTTTTTGGCCTCCGCGCATCCCGTTTTTGGCACATGAAGTGCGTCTTATGGTGCGGAAAATACGGTAATTTTGTTCTTTTGCAAACCAATGATTTCAGACATTAGGGGAAGAGTGATTCGGGGAGGAAAAAGCAGGACTCGGGGGAGGTGGGAGCACCTGTCGGTTGAATCTTTGTGCTTCTTTTCCAGGGGAAGTACAACTTTTTGACTTTGCAAAGAGCTCCCAAAAGCCCTCCGTCTCAATCAGGCAGACGCCCGACCAGGCCCCCGTCTACTGCTTGGAGTTCAACCCTCGGCAGGCTCAGGTCCTCGCCGCTGGGGACGCCAGTGGGGCGGTGAAGGTCTGGCAGCTGAGTTCGGATTTCACCGAAGAGGGCCCGCGCGAGATGAACCACCTCGACCAGCTCGCAAACGAGGTCACCGATTAACAGGGCCAACCCTTACCCGGGTGCCTTTTTAACTCAGAGATGCTTCCAGTCGAGGAGCGAAAGTCTTGTTTGTGCAACTTATTTCAATCCTCCCATAAGGGGAGGGAGGGAGGGTGGTGGGTGTGGGTGTGTTGGAGAAGGTTGTAAATAAAGACTAAGTAAAAGCACAATTCGGAGTGGCGGTCTCATTCAATCCTTAGCGGAGTGGGCTTTGCGTTTTGTCGATGGGGATTTCTCTCTCTGCTCTCTCTGTGAAAGCAGGGATGAGATTCAGCCGGTTCGCACCGGTTAGAGCGAACCAGGTGTGAATTTTGCATCCGGTTCGCTGACCCGGTTGTTACAAGGACTGGCTAGCCCCGCCCACCACTCCCCGGAGTCTCCACACCATGCCAGGTATGTGCAAGGCCCGTGCGGAGACTCTGGGAGAGCGAAAAATGGGCCTCCCGGAAAGCTGGAAACCGAGTATCCCATTCCCACCATAGCCACACCCAGCCAGCAACTGGGCAGAGAACCAGTTGCTAACATTTTTCAATCCCACCCCTGCGTGAAAGAAACCATCCATTTGGACTAGCAACTTTTATTGAAGCACACACACTGTGAACATTATTTTCGTTGTTGTTCGTTTGTTTCTTTAGACCTAAGGACGCAGGCGTTAAAGCGAAGCGTTTTTAACGTTACGTGGGGATTGGTTTTCGAGCACGAGACGGGGAGACATGCAAAGAGCGAAGAAGCCAGAGACGCACGAGCGCATTCTCAGGGATCGCCGGGATGGGGTCGGGGGAAAGTGGGGGGGGGGGGGGGCGTGAGTGCTGGCGATCAATTCACGAAGAGGGAGCGTGTGAATTCGACGTAGTCGTAGGCAGAGGGAAGCTCCCGGCCTTTGCTGTCCATGTAGGGTTTCATGTGCGAGATGCAGTAGTCCGCCTGTTCCCGGGACAGATTCTGGAAAGGCAAAAAAAAAGAGACGAAAAGGCACCGTGAGAGCTGGAGAAACAAGGTCAGAGAGCCCAAAAGGAGAGAGAAATCTCCCTGTGCAGAAAACCTCTTCAGCAGAAGGAACGTAAGCAAGCACCGAAGACACGATACCGTCCTGGACGGCAACAATATCGGAAATGGTTTCATCCACTTAGTGACATCCTCCTACTGCTGTTATGGCCCGCCATCTGTCAGCAGAGCTGGCGGCAGACTCGAACGATGAGGTGGGGGGAAGAACGTGGGCCAGTTCTGGAGCCTGAGGAAGGCTCGGATGAGGGCTCTGCATTGGACGTAGAGATAGAGCCATGGCCATCCGACATTTCCCAGCCACCAGAGAGGCAGCTGCCTTTGGAGGGTGAGCTAAGTGGGGAGGAGGAACAGCTGGGGCCTGTCCCAGATGCACATGTGTGCAGAGCAGTTAGGAGAGGTGACCGATGGAGGACAAGGAGTCGGCTTGGGAAGCAAAGCACACGTGGATGCTGAATGGCCTCTCCCTGACTGGGGAAATAAATAGAAGGAAAGGGGAGTGGTGGTTGTAGGAGACAACAGTTCGTATTTCTGAATATTTTGCTCATTGTGTTTCGTGCATCAAAGGCTGTTTGCCAGAACTTAATTTGCAGGCTTTCAGCTGGGAGCAATTATTGCGTTAAAGTAGTCACACTGGTGCTGATAGTTTCGCTTGTAACGCCATCTAATGACAATTTGATAGTCCTCGGCTTAGGACACCAATTGAGCCCAACATTTATCTTGTGAAGTGAGACATTTGTTAAATGGGTTTCGCCCCATTTTACAGCCTTCTTTGCCACTGTCGTTAAGCAAATCACTGTAGCTGATAAGGGGAATCTGTCTTCCCCACTGAGTTGGCTGGTCCGAAGGTCGCAAAAGGGGGATCACCTGCCTCTGGGACACAGCAACGGTCGTAAGTATGAACCAAGTGTGGCCAAGTGTGTGAATTTTGATCGGGGAATGCTTCAAAAGTCTTAACTGAAAAATGATCTTAAGTCGTTTATTTCAGCGTCATAACTTTGGACGGTCACTGTCAGTGTATAAGAAATGATGAGCTGGGATAGCCATAACAAGAAGTCAGCCAATGGTGACTAAGGAACAGTGTCTGTTGTGAGGCTGGGCTTAATTTTAATTGATCTTAATTTTAGCTTAATTGATCTGTATAAGTTCTCTTCTTGTATAGTGGTGTTTCTGCTTCTTTTAAGAGCTGCATGGGTATTGTATACATGCATCCTGTTTTATATTATTGCACATAAACAAGTTTCTTCTGTAAATGAATCCTGCTGAATTATTGTGCGCTGGATGGAAGCTGCAAACTCAACAGTCACTAAGTGAATTGTAAGTCAAGGACTACCTGTAGTAAATGCTAAATCCCCCCCCCCTGCCAAAGAAACCCCCCTTCCCTTACTTGGTAGAGTTCTTCCTTGGTCACGTAGGGCTTGCCCTCCGAGCTGAGGGCACGGAAAGCGCTCTCGATCTCCTCGCTGGACTTCACGTTCTCCGTCTCTCTGCTGATCATGAAGGCCATGTACTCCTGCAGAGACACGTGTCCATCCCTGCCGGAAAGAGGGGGGGGGGGAAACATTAGAGGTAACCAGAGAGAGAATTCTGGGAGCTGAAGTCCACCCTCCTTAAAGTTGCCCTGTTGAGAAACGCTACCGTGAAGCTTTGGAATGAAAAACATAGGGGGTGTCTTACCGATTTGGATCAACCGTGTCGAGAATCGCCTCGAATTCCGGATCGGGTTCCCCTTCCTCCACCATTGGCAGATCATAACCCAGGGAGCGCAGGCAGGATTTAAACTCTTGGTGGTTCAGGCGGCCAGATTTATCCTTGTCGAAGTGCCTGGGATGAAGGAATTTATTTTTATTGGCTAAACCTTTTCGAGACAGGCCATGAAAGAATCTCTAAATGTTACTTTAATACTCAGGACGATTTGCTGGGATTTGGACACATATATATATATAACCAGGCTGCAGTCAGCTATGAGCAGAAGTGGGATTCAGCCGGTTCGGATTGGTTTGGCCGAACCGGTTTGTGGCAACCTACCCAGGCTCTATGCCTGTGATGGCGAAACTATGGCATGCGTGCCACAGGTGGCACGTGGAGCCTCTCTTCAGGCATCACCCAGCTCAGTTCCACGGCACGCATGCGGGAGGGGGGGGAGAGTGGCGGCCCGTTCTGGATGCCAGGTAAGTGCAGGGCCCGCGTGGAGGCTCTGGAAGGGCGAAAACTGGGCCTCCCAGAAGTTCCAGAAGTGGGCCCAATTTCGGCCTCCAGAGCCCGGGGAGGGTGAAAGCGCTGAGTAGGCCACATCCACCATGGCCATGTGTTGTGGCCCAGCTGGCTCCGGATGAGCTGCTGATGGACTCCTCTAGTGAGGAGTCCTATGAGTCTGCTCTGGAGGAGGAGGGCGAACCTGAGGAAGCAGAGAGCCTGGCTGGTCATCAGGAGGCGCCTGGGTCATGGAGCAGTGGGGAGGATCAGGGGCAGTTTGTCCCTGATGCTAGATTACGCAGGGCTGAGAAAAGGAGGCAACAGTTACGTAAGAGGCAAGTTTGTAAGCCCTGATGAGCACAAGCTGGTTGCTGAGTGGTTGCCCTCCCAAGAGAGCTTATAGGGAAGGCTTTGGGGAGGGGTCATTTGCAGGAAACAACAGTTACAACTCATCATTGGAAATTCTAGTCGTTTGAGTCTGCAATTCTGTCTGTATTTGTTACGTGAGTTAGGGCTCCAAGCCAAGGAGAGAGTGGCCAACAGCCAAGGAGAGGACCCTTGTAGCTGGAAGTCTATGGAGATTCTCCGTCTTCCAGGTCATGGTTTTCCCAAAGGTGTTTTTTTCAAGAGACAGCTGGATTTCCTTGTTTTTCTTTCACAAGACGTTTAGCTTCCTGTTGTGGCCCAGCCGGCTCTGGATGAGCTGCTGATGGACTCTTCTAGTGAAGAGTCCTATGAGTCTGCTCTGGAGGAGGAGGGAGACCTTGAGGAAGCAGAGAGTCTGGTTGGCCCCTAGGAGGCACCTGGGTCTTGGAGTAGTGGGGAGGATCAGGGCCAGTTTGTCCCTGATGCTAGATTGAGAAGGGCTGAGAAGAGGAGGCCAAAATTACGTCAGAAGCGAACTCGGAGGCTCTGAATTGGTCTCAGCTGCTTAATGAATGGCCCCTCCCAAGAGGGTTTAAAAGGGAGTCTGTGATGAAGAGGTTTTTGCAGAGAACAACGTTTGACTTCAGTTTCGGGTATAGTCGTGTTAGTCGGGTTTGAATAAGCTTTGTATCTGTTACGAGACATGAAGGCAAGCAGCCAAGAGAGATAGTGGCAAGCAGCCAATCTTGTATCAGTTGAAGGAAGGGAGGGGCAGAACACCATGTTTACCCAGAAACCGGGGAGAGAACCTGGCTGCTAAAATTTTTGTGCAGGTAGGTGCAGCACATTGCATTATGGGTGTGGGCACGTGCGTGCTCTTGCACGCACGCCCGCACGAATGATTTCGGTACGCGAGGACAAAAAGGTCAGCCATCCCTGCTCTATGCTCTATTTAGCCACTTTTTCTAAGCTGCGAGCGAACGCGCGGATGAAGCGAGCGTGCAGGGCGAACCGGTGGTAACAGCCGCTGCCTTTTCCCAACTTAAACGTGGCTCAAATTTAAAAACAGGATAGAATGGGGGTTTTTTTTTTGGGGGGGGGGGCAGGACCACCCCCCTAAAAGCAGTGCAAACTTACTTAAACATCATGCTGAATTCCTTCAGGGCTTCTTCGGTGACACCGGTGGTGTTTCTGAAAAGACAAGAAAAATGCGTTCACTCGGCGGGAGGTGGGGCACTAAAACGATGGCGAAGGAGCGCCCGTCTCATCTATCGGAAACGATCGAGGGAGGAAATCTCGCTCCCCAAGCAGAGAGAGTTTCTGCCTCAACTTACCGTATTTTTCAGAGCATGAAAGAGACTGAAAATCTGGGTGCGTCTTATACACTGAACACAGCATTTTAAATTTTTTTGCCTCCCGACCCCCCCCCCCCCCCTTTAATGCAAAAATGGCCGTGCAGAGCCTTTAGGAAGCTTCCAGAGTGTTCCTGGGGGCTGGGGAAGGTAGAAATGAGCGAAAAACGGTCCGTTTTTAGCTCGTGTTCCCCCCACCTCCAGCCCCCAGGAGCACTCTGGAAGCCTCCTAAAGGCTGTGCATGCAATTTTTTTGACAAAAAAAAACGGGTCATTTTTTGGAGGTGTGCAGAGTGCAAAAAACTTTTTTTTAAAAATGTGCCTCTTCAAAATCTTGGTGCGTCTTATACTCCCAAAAATACAGTAAATCGGTTGCGCCAATATGGTGGTTTGAAAAGCGCTTTATCTGTGGGCTGGAGGAAAATAAGGGGAAATATTCTCGTTCAGTTTAATGTCTTGTTTAGTCAAGACATTAGAGTCTCAGTCCTTCGAGGCCAGCCAGCTGTCAACACAGCTGGCGGCAGACTCAGATGATGAGGAGGTTGGGGAGGAACCTAGACCAGTTCTGGAGCCTGGGGAAGGTTCAGGTGAGGGCTTTGTGTCAGACGCAGAGGTAGAACCAGGGCTCTCTGACATTTCCTAGTCACCGGAGGGGCAGCTGCCTTTGGAGGCTGAGATGAGGGAGGAGGAGGAACAGCTGGGGCTTGTTCCAGATGTGCATATGCGCAGAGCAGATAGGCGAGGGGAACAACAGAGGACAAGAGGAAGTAAAACAAAGGAGGATGCTGAATGGCCCCTCCCTGGCTGGGGAATAAATAGAAGGAAAGGTGGTCGTAGGAGACAACTGTTCGTATTTCTGAAGGTTCTGCTCTCTGTGTTTTCTGTGACAAAAGCTGCCTTGACAGAACGGAGGTCTGTCTATTTCTCTGTTTGAACTGAGTTAATTGGCAGCCTCCCGGCCTTGCATTTATCCTAACGAGCAGATAAGGACTATTGTTTCAGTTAAACTCCTCGCAGGACTCTTGCGTGGACTTTCTGTTGGTGAAGGCCGTGAATGCCCAAGGTGTAAATAAAGAAAGGGGTTTTCTTTGTGGGGAGTCCGTCTCTTGCTTCTGTGGAAGGTCAGGTCAGAACAATAAACCCGCCTCCCTCCCAACCTTTCTCTGCAAAACTAAGCCGCCACCCCCCACCCCCATTCCAGGGTGGCTGCCCCCACCTGGCCTGTATCTGCTGCTCCAGATTGTGCTGCATTCTCATGCCCAGTTGATCCAGTTGGTCCCACTGCTGGGCCAGCCCCACCGTGCTGTGCTCGGTGTACTTGTTATCCAAGATCAGCGCTTCCTCCATCGCCGCCCCGAGGTCTTCGATTTTCTTCAGCTGGCTCCTCATGGCTCGGATCTCCTGGTGTTTGCGCTGAAGGGGGGGGAAAGGAGAACCATGCATGAGCCCCCAAGGACCACCCCCTCCCTCCCCCCACCCAAAAGGCCTGGAAGGAACTGTTGTGGCTGGCCAGTGGAGCAGGTAGCAGATTTGAACAGTGAGGAGGGTTGGGGAGGAACCTGGGCCAGTCCTGGAGTCTGGGGAAGGCTCTGAGGAGGGCTCTGCGTCGGAGGCAGAGAAGGGGCCAGGGCCTTCTGGCAGTGATCAGCTGCCTCCAGACTTCAGTGGGGCGGAGGAACAGCTGGAGCCTGTTCCCAGTGTGCGCATGCGCAGAGTTGCCAGACGAAGGGAGCAGCTAAGGAACAAGGGTCAACTTGGGAGTAAGGCCGCAGGTGGACAGCAAATGTCCCCACTCTGTTAATCTGTTAAAGAACGAGATATACACACCTTGGTTGCTTCCAGCTGGGACTCCAGCGTGCCTGATTCTTCCACCATGCAAGACCTGAAGAGAGATTTGGCATGAGAGAGGAGTCTGCAGCCAGTCCAAGAAATGGGGCTCGGAATTAACCCCCTAGCCTCTCTTGAAGGACGGGTCTGTTTGGTTTAAATTAAGGCGCTGATGCCTGGAGGAGCAGCGTGGTGGAATGGTTGCAGGCACCATAGAATGGGAGTCTTGCTTAAGGCACGTAAATCAACAACTCCCACGCAGCTCTGGGATTGTGGACCAAAAGGAGTTTTAGAAAACCATTAAAAACAAGAAAACGCCACAAAACGAAACAAGCACATAGAGGCACGGCCCACTCCTCTGTCGTGTTTTTCAACAGGGAAAAAAAACGTAAGGTGTTTTACGGACTGAACTTGGGAATAGTTATCCGTGTAATCCGATCCACATATTGCCCATCTGACTATTTACGGGAGCGGCCAAAATTGTGGAAACCCTTTGGGGAAAGTGCATTTTCTAAAACTAGCTACCAACCCCACTTTTTACCGTAAGATTATAGATCTAATGGAAAGATAATTTCATCAAGAATGTAATGTAGTAACATTTAGGACGGATTTGCTATTAGAATAGCAGTTATAGTACGGAATAAGAAATATAAGAGAAATATATGTACAGGGGATATAAGATGTATCGTATGGAATTAATAAGAGTAGATGAAAAATATGTAAAAGTGAACGTGTGTGTGTGTGTGTGTGTGTGTGTGTGTGTGTGTGTGTGTGTGTATAGATAATTGAGAGAATATTATCACAGCTCCTGTTCAGAGGTCCCTTTAAGGGGAGGACCTCTGAATCCCTTTAAGGGGAGGACCTCTGAAAATAAAGAGATCCATCGTGGTCTCTTTATTTTCAGCCCTTAAAAATCTAACATATAGATAATTGTTTCCACAACTTCCTGTAAGGGCTCCAATTAAGGGAGGAGACATGCTGTTTCCCTCTCTGCCTGTCGGCTCATCACCAGAGACCATCTAGACAGAGAACCATTTTTTTAGTTACGTTGTGTAATATTTTTCAGATGTGTTAGTTTTTATGAGCTGATCAATAAATTTATATATGTATGTATGTATGTATGTATGTATGTATGTATGTATGTATGTATGTATGTATCTATATATATATATACATACATACGTACATACCAGGGGTGGGTTTCTGGGGGTTCGCCTGGGATCGGGCGAACCCTTTCGTAAAATTTCCGGATCCCGAGCGATCCCTTTGGATCGTGGACCCGGAAGTAAGTCGCCGCTGCTAACTGCTGCTCCCAGCTGGGGCGGGCAGGCAGGAAAGCAAGCAAGGCGACTGCGCTGTCTTCTTTTTCCCTCAGCGAAGCGCCGCCTCCTCCTCGCCCATGCTTCGCTGAGAGAAAAAGAAGACAGCCAGGCCGGCTCTCCGAAGGGGTCCTCCTTTCCCCTTCTCCATGGGGGTGGGTGGTGGGGGTGGGCCGCTCACCTCGTCGCCCCACAACCTGCTGCCGTGACAACTCCGAAGAGCAGCGCTCGGGCCAGGAGCCGCAGGCCAAAAAAAAAGAAAGCACACACACACACACACAACCTACTTCAGGCGGCGGGAAACACGCAAGGAGAATCCACTCCCAGCTGTCTTCTTTTTCCTTCTGCGAAGGGTACTGGCCGCTGGCAAAGCGGGAGGCTCGGGAAGGCGGCGGGAGCGCCTTCCCCCCCCCCTTCCCTTTGCTCAGCCACCTCTTCCCCCCTACGCCTAGCCGCGAGTGGATTCTCCTTGCGTGTTTCCCGCCGCCTGAAGTAGGTTGTGTGTGTGTGTGTGCCGCCTTCCCGAGCCTCCCGCTTTGCCAGCGGCCAGTACCCTTCGCAGAAGGAAAAAGAAGACAGCTGGGAGTGGATTCTCCTTGCGTGTTTCCCGCCGCGGGTAAGGAAAGTTGCTGCGCGCCCCAAAAATCCTCTGGCCCGCTGGCCGCGGTTGCTCGCTCGCTCGCTTGCTCGCTCACCCATCGGACGCCAGGTTCCTTCGTCCGGTGGATGGGTGAGAGAGAGAGTAAATACAGCCAGCGGGTTCTCTGGCTCTCTGGTTCCCCCCTCCCTCCCTGTCTCTCTGTGTGTCTGTCTCCCCTCCCCCCCAAACCTCCTCAGCTCCTGGAAGTAGCCTGACCGGCTACTCTCGCTCTCTCTCTCACCCATCCACCGGACGAAGGAACCTGGTGTCCGATGGGTGAGCAAGCGAGCGAGCAAAGGCTTTTGAAGCAAAGGCTTCAAAGGCTGCCGGCTAGGAACAGCGCGCTACGCTGCGCGAACCCCCCACCCCCAGTCGCGCTAACAGGGAAAGTTTTGCCGCGACTGGGGGGGCGGGGGTTCGCGCAGCGTAGCGCGCTGTTCCTAGCCGGCAGCCTTTGAAGCCTTTGCTTCAAAAGCCTTTGCTCGCTCGCTTGCTCACCCATCGGACACCAGGTTCCTTCGTCCGGTGGATGGGTGAGAGAGGCTGAGGAGGCTTGGGTGGGGGGGGGGGAGACAGACAGAGAGAGAGAGGCACAGACACACAGAGAGACAGGGAGGGAGGGGGGAACCAGAGAGTGACAGACACACACAGAGAGACAGAGAGTGGGAGGGAGAGAAAGATAGACAGACAGAGAGAAAGAGAGAAAAAAAAAGAGAGACAGAAAGGAAAGAAAGAGAAAAAAGAGAGAGAGAAAGAGAGAAAGAAAAGAGACAGAAAGAGAGAAAGAGAAAGAAAGAGAGAGAGAGAAAGAGAGAAAGAAAGACAGAAGGAAAGAAAGAAAAAGAAAGAGAGAGAGAGAGAGAGAGAGAGAGAACTTATGACCACAATTAAGCCCAAAAGTTTGGTTGCTAACCAAGACCATTGTTAAGTGAATTTCACATTTTCCAAATTGGCCACTCCCACCCGGTCACATGGCTGGCAAGCCACTCCTACCCGGTCACATGGCCGGCAAGCCACTCCCACAAAGCAGGCCACACCCACAGAACCTGTTCCAAAAATTTTGAAACCCACCCCTGGTACATACGTACGTACGTATGTATGTATGTCTTTGGTTGTTTGGGTTTACAGGCAGATTCCACCTGTAAAATGTTTTATAAAGATTTTCCTTGTATGCTGAGTTTTTGCCATCTCTCCATTATCACCGAAATTTTGTGCACAAACAAATCATTTTTTCATCCGGGTTCTCCCCTAGAAGGAGCCACTGATTACACACACTAGATTGTGTATGTGTGTGTGTGTGTGTGTTTATCCATGCAGATAAAATGCACCACACAATCTAGAAACCCAATTTTGCAACGAGAGCAACACAACCCATTCCTCCTTTATAATTGCTCCTGTCTACACAAATAAAAGTGTAGTTTTTGGGAACAGGCTATCTTGCAAAAAACAGGAGGGAGGGGGGAAATATCCTTTTCAGAACCAAATTCTGCTCTGGATCTTTGGCCCGGGGTGTGTGTGTGTGTTGTGTTGTTAACCCAATATAAGGCTGAATATCCTGACAATATATATGAGCCTATGTTCTTAAGGAGTTATGTAGCTTTAAGAACTGTGTTTGAATTCTGATTGGCTGTGAGTCTCAGCTCTAGCATATAAGCAAGCTCAGAATCACAGTCCGTTCCCTTTGCGATTCCATTTGAATTCCTGTTCTTACTGTTTGCCGTCTGAGAAGGAGGAGGATTTGTTTTGCATCACTGTAAGATAACTGTGTTGGGTGAAGGATTGTTTTGAGAAGTTAGAATCACTGGTTGGAAGAAGCATTTTAGTTGCTACAAAGTAAAGACTATTTATTTTCTTACTATCACTGTTTTAGAGTATGTTTGTGGTTACAGCAACGTATCTCTTTACTGTCCCATGAATTACACTATTCTGCATTTATTTCCTAACACTGGTTAAAGGACCAGAGTTGTGACACTGGTTCTGAACCCAGAGATTGCTAACAGGTTGGATTAGAAGACCTCCCAAGGTCCCTTGCGGCCCTAGGTTAATTTCAAGCCCCATTTCGCCAACCTGAGTTAAGGGCAGCATAAAGAAAACGAAAATAAAGTCCATGCAAATTCTAAAGCGCCAGTTTCCCGCAGCCTTTCCCTCCCCCCCCCCACCTCCGAGCCTGAAACACACACACACACACATACAAGCCGCGAGTAAATTGCTTGAGATGAGTGGGGGGGCTTGTCAATGAGAGGCACAAGGCTTAAGCGGCACGCAGCGTGATAGGGGATGGGAACCAGTGGCACAAACGGCTGGCTTGGCTTGCACACTCCCAGCTGGTAGGGCAGCATCTTGGCAAGCAAAGGGGGGGCGAAAAAAGCAAAAAGTGCCTTAGCATCCGAGGTGCAGCTGGTCAGCGCTCTTTCTAAAGTGACCCAAAACGATCCACCTTTTGCGTTACTCTACTGCAATTTAAGGAATTTTCCTTGCCCGCTTCAATCGAAAAGGACCCGTCTTTTGTGTTAACGGTAAAGGTTCCCCGCGCACACATGTGCCGGTCGTTCCCGACTCTAGGGGGCGCTGCAAATCTCCGTTTCAAAGCCGAAGAGCCAGCGCTGTCCGAAGACGTCTCCGTGGTCATGTGGCCGGCATGACTCAACGCCCGAAGGCACATGGAACGCTGTTCCCTTCCCACCAAAGGTGGTTCCTATTTTCCTACTTGCATTTTTTTACCTGCTTTCGAACTGCTAGGTTGGCAGAAGCTGGGACAAGTCACGGGGGCTCACTCCGTTACGCGGCGCTGGGGATTCGAACTGCCGAACGGCCGACCTTTCTGATCGACAAGCTCAGCGTCTTTAACCACTGAGCCATCTATATCTTTTAGGTTACTCTACTGCAATTTAAGGATTTTGCTTCCCCGGGGCTGTTTTTGATCGAAAACGATCCGTCTTTTGTTCTGCTCTGCTGCAATTTAAGGATTTTTTTCCCTCCACCCCCCCAAAAACCTAGTCAATAAATGCAGGACTAGGTTTTTAAACTTTGGAAACGAACCAAAGCCGAAATTAGCAGGTGGGGGGACGGGACACATCTCAAAATCCAGATTAAATCCCGAAGCGTTGAAACTTGGCAAGACGAGTGCCGCCCCGAGAGCAAGCCGTTTTTGGTTCACTTTGGAAGCCCAGAGCCCTGTCCTAAAACATTCGCGGTGGAAAAAAAACCACAACGGACACTCGGCGCGCACAAAAAAAACCCCACATCTCGGCTACTGTGTCGGCGAGCTTCACTTTCTCGGTGGCCCCGGGATCTGGAGAGGAATCTGGCTTGGGGGGGGAATCAATTGGCAGGCTCACCCCACCCCACCCCCCACCCGTACCTGCCCTTCTGCAACCTGGGGGTGGGGGGGCAGGCTTTTCGTTTTGCACGGACGATTAAAATTCCTGGGTGCGTAAGAGAAGGGATGCTCGTTTTTTAACAGGTGAGTCTCGCTCGCAAGGGTGTGTGTTAAGCGTGGCAGGTCAGCGTGGAAGGTAAGTGATCACAAAGCAGTTACGTGGCCTGTTTCAAAGTGGGGGGTAGCCCCCTCCCCCTCCCACGGTCCGCCCCACCTTCCTTCCCGCCAAAGGCACATCTCACAGTAGTGATCGGTTAGTTCGAGAGAGGAAAAGAAAAGATAAAAGGTAAGCCGAGCTTCGGGGAATTAAGGAGTGTGCAAGTTAAAAAAGAAAGAAAACGAAAACGAAAGGAAAACGAAAGGAAAAAACAAAACAAAAAAAAAGACACAGCAGAGGTAAGAAAAAAAGGAGAAAAACCTTCCAGACAGATCATCCCCAACTTCATATTGATAGACCCGAACGACACGACGGTAGGCTATGCTATTCAAAGGAAAGAAACCGTGTGAAATTCCAAACACAGGAGAAAGGAGAACATGGAGCACACACGCAACGCACGCACACACACAAAAGGAAACACACGTGGCTTACAACGCTTGTGCAAGGTCAACCCTCGAGTGGTTTTTTAAAAAAAAGACATTATCTATTTCAACTTCTCCCCTCAGGACGTTGCTAGAGAGCATTGCATGCCAAAACAACCAGATATAGATAGATTATATATAGTCCCCAACCACTACCACCATCGCTCTGGTGAACATTTAATTCCCTTCCATTCTGAATTTCATTCTATTCCATCCTGAATTCTATTTTATTCCATTCTGAATTCTATTCCATCTTGAATTCTATGCTATTCCATTCTGAATTTTATTCTATTCCATTCTGAATTCTATTCTCTTCTGAATTCTATTCCATTCTGAATTCTATTTTATTCCATTCTGAATTCTCTTCTCTTCTGAATTCTATTCCATCCTGAATTTTATTCTATTCCATTCTGAATTCTATTCTCTTCTGAATTCCATGCTATTCCATTCTGAATTCTATTCCATTCTGAATTCTATTCTCTTCTGAATTATATTCCATCCTGAATTCTATGCTATTCCATCCTGAATTCTATGCTATTCCATTCTGAATTTTATTCTATTCTGAATTCTATTCCATTCTGAATTCTCTTCTGAATTCCATTCCATTCCATTCCTATCCTATATTTTCTATTCTATTTTACATTGAATTTTACATTCTATTCTATCCTATCCATCTTATCTTACCCTATTCTTTGTTTTAAAAAAAATGCAGGCAACCTGTTAGCCTGAATGTGTTTTTCTTCATGCGCCCACCCATTCAGCCTAGAAAGTAGAGGGTCTTTGCCAAGCGTTTCCTACTTCATCTAGGGGGCTGCGGTCTGGTTCCCACTCAGAAAAGGATGCGGCTGTTTTCATGAGACGTGGCTGTTTGCGCTGCTTATCCTTCCAAGCGTTTGCGAATCCTGACTCCCTTTTGCCTGGCCCTGGCAGCTCCTGCTTTGAACCCTCAAGGCTTATCTGCATGCATGGAGCAGAGGAGCCTAGGTTGTATTTTTGTCTTTCAGCCGATTTAAGATCCAAGGGGGCAGACACAACTTCCTTTCTTTCGTGGGTGTGTGAGGGAGAGGGAGAGAGAGAGAGAAAGGGGGGAAGAGGGGAGGGAGGAGGAGAAAACAAGGAACACAACAAGAAAGGTATATAATAAACCAAGTCACAATTTGGCCGTTTGGTGGTTTGAGTCTGCGTTCTTCTACTGTCCCCGCCTTGTCTCCTCCAGTTCTGTCATCCGAATGCTGGCTTGGGAGGGCAAATCGTGGCCTGCGCCGCTAAGAGAAGCAGCTCCACACGATCGGCACCAGAGGCCAAACTTTGGGAGCATCAGAAGCAGGTCCCAAGCCACAAAATGCAAACCAGAGGAGGTAGGTAGGGGTGTGTGTGTGTTGTGTGTGTCTTTTCCATGATCTTACTGGGGAGGGAGGGCCAACTCCTTAACATGGGAAGGCCAAGGAGCTATGGCAAGGGTGTCAAACTCAAGGCCCAGGGTCGGATGCGGTCCGAAGGGCGCTTAGATCTGGCCCGCGCGGCTGCCCTAGAACCAGCAAAGAACCAGCCTCTACCAGTGAAAATAGAGCTGGCAAGGGCCGCGCGTGGCCCCCTGAGCTATGTTTTTGCTGGCAGAGGGCTGCAGGAGGCCATCGCAGTTGAAAACGGAGCTTGGAAGCCCGTTTTCGCTGGCAAAGCACTTGGGCGAACAGAGGCGGTGCCCTACCCCACTCGAACGCAAGTGGAGGCATGATAGCAGCCTTCCAGTATTTGAGGGGCTGCCCCAAAGAAGAGGGAGTCAAGCTGTTCTCCAAAGCACCTGAGGGCAGGAGAAGAAGCAACGGGTGGAAACTCATCAAAGAGAAATCCTTCTTTCTCTCCTTCCTTCCTTCCGCTCCTTGCTTCCTTCCTTCCACCTTCCCATTCTTCTCTCCTTCCTTCCCTCTTTCTGCCCTTGCTTCCTTCCTCCTCTCATTCCTTCCTCCCTTTCTTCTCTTTTTCCTTCCCACGTTCCTTCCTTCCAATATCTCAGGGGTTGCCACAAAGAAGAGGGAGTCAAGCTGTTCTCCAAAGCACCTGAGGGCAGGACAAGAAGCAACGGGTGGAAACTAATCCAGGAGAGAAGCAACTTAGAACTAAGGAGAAATTTCCCGACAGAGATTAGTCGGAGATCAGTGGGGCAGAAGAACAGCTGGAGCCTGTTCCCAGTGTGTGCATGCGCAGAGTTGCCAGAGGAAGGGAACAGCTAAAGAACAGGGGTCGACTTGGGAGGAAGGCCACAGGTGGACGCTGAACGGCCCCTCTCCCAGAGGAAATAAAAGAGGAGCGAAAGGGGAGTGGAGTTTGAAGGAGACCATTAGCTCGCTTCATTGGCTCGTGACTCTCCGAGACCCCGAAGGGAACGGCTAAGAGAGTAAAGACACAGGGGGACGGTGAATGGTCCCTCCCAGAGGGAATAAAGAGGAGCGACTGGGGAGTGGAGTTTGCAGGAGTTCAGTTCATTAGGGTGAAGGTCTGTTCCTGACTTCTTGCCAAGGAATTGCTGCTACAGCGTGGAGTTTGGAAGATATCGGCCAAGCCTGACAAAGGTCTGTGGTTGTGAAATCTCTTGAAAGACTGCTGGCCGGGACTATGCTGGAGAGGAATTCCCTTGAACCTAAAAAAAAGGGGCTTTATCGGGACGAGGAGTCTGGGCTTCATGCTCTTGGGAAGCCTAAATCAGAACATTGATGCGTACCAGCAAAGTCCCGACAAGGAGCCAAGAATCTCCCTGGAGAAATTGATATCTTCAGTTCACCAAGAGGTATAAAAATGAAGGAAGGCAGCTCAGGCTGGCTGTTTGGCCCTGAGGACAGTAGGTCAACAAGGAACAAACAGAAAACACGATGCCACTATGGTGGACAGGAAAAGCTGGTCTGGGTGCATGTGCAGAGAGAGGGCAGGAGGGTCTCGGTTTCTCAGCGCCTGTGAACTAGCCCCAAATGTCGGGTGAGGGCCTCCCGCCGAGTCCAGACATCCATGCCCAACCTGGGTGAACGCGGCTAACACAGTTGCCTCCAGCGCAGCGATGGCACGAAGAAGCGAGAGCAGTTGGGAGGTGGAGAGGGAAGAAAAAAAGAGATATGGGGAAATTTATACTCACCCATCGAGCAGGTAGGTTCTGTAGAGGGCGGCGGTCCGTTCGTGGCGCCGCGGGAGGAAAACGGGGAAAAACGGGACAGCAAGGCGGGAAGACAAAGAAAAAGGGGGCATGTCAGTCACAACTCAGCATCAAATCAAGTTTCTCGGAGAGATCGTTTCCGGCTTTGGACGCGACGGACGTGTTCCCTACACGTCCGCCGCTGTGTTTCCTCAGCGAGCGCCTTCGGGTGCAGGGGGGGACACGAAGAGTCCCGTCCCCCCACCCCCCCACCGTAAGGGCGACCTGCGGTGAGTCAGGGTTTCGGGAGGCCAAAAAACGCTGTATATCCAGTGTATAAGACGCACCGAGATTTTCACCCTCTTTTTTTGGAGGGCAGGAGGGGGGGGAGAAGGTACATCTTATACTCCGGAAAATATGGTACCGTATTTTTCAGACTATAAGACGCACCTTCCCCCCCCCCCCCAAAAAAAAGAGGGTGAAAATCTTGGGTGCGCCTTATACACTGAATAAGGCGTTTTTGGCCTCCCGAAACTCTGCCCCCCTTTGCAGAAATGGCTGTGCACAGCCTTTAGGAGGCTTCCAGAGTGCTCCTGGGGGCTGGGGAGGGCAGAAATGAGCAAAAAAGAGCTGTTTTTGCATCCCCAGGGACCAGGGGCACTCTATAAGCCTCCTAAAACTATCCATATGTAATTGAAATATTGAAACACAAAAATCTTGTAACCGAACGACATGCGAGACGTAACTGATGAGGATGTTGCAAGTCTATCTCTTTTGTTTGTTTTTGTATTAAAAAACAAACTTTATAAAAAGAAATTGTCTCCAATCGTGGTGGAAGTTCTGGAGATGATCCCCAAAGAGCTAAATTTGGAAGAAAAACTACCAGCAAACTTCTCACTTAAGAAAATAAGTTTGTTCCCAGAAGAATCGGAGACCAAGGAAGACCCAGGGGGATGGGGGAGATGTTACACTGTCAATCGTGACTTAAGGCTTATTCAGTGGGATGGGCAATCTCAGTGTCGTTCATGCAACAGAGCCGCGGCTGGACAGGTGAAGCCGAGGCAGAGCCCTGAAGCAGCACCTGGTCTCCTGGATCCACTGGTGGAAAGCGTTGGCGTGCTGAGCAAACTCCTGGCGCAGTTTATCGTTCTCCTCCTGCCGGCGTTGCTCCTTCTGAAGCTCCAGTTCACGTTCCTGGGAAAAGGAGACGCGGGTCAATCTTAACCTTTCCCACGGGAAGGCCGAAGGAAGATAAGGAAGGAAGTTAAGGAAGGAAGGAAGGAAGTTAAGGAAGGAAGGAGAAAGGTAGGTAGGTAGGTAGGTAGGTAGGTAGGTAGGTAGGTAGGTAGGTAGGTAGGTAGGAAGGAAAGAGGGAAGGAAGAAAGGGAGTTAAGGAAAGAAGGGAAGGAAGGAAGGAAGGAAGGAGGTAGGTAGGAAAGAAGAAGGTAGGTAGGAAAGAAGGAAGGAAAGAAGGAAGGAAGGAAAGAAGGAAGGAAAGAAGGAAGGAAGGAAGGAGAAAGGTAGGTAGGAGGGAAGAAAGGAAGAAGAGGAAAGAAGGAAGGAGAAAAATATGCGTATGTAGGAAGGAAAGAAGGAAGAAAGGAGAGAGGAAAGAAACAAGAGAGGAAGGAAAGAGAGGAAGAAAGGAGGGAGGGAGAGCGAGAGGAAGGAAAGAAGGAAGGAAGGAAGGAAGAAAGAAGGTAGGTAGGTAGGAAAGAAGAAGATAGGTAGAAAAGAAGGAAGGAAGGAAGGAAAGAAGGAAGGAAAGAAGGAAAGAAGGAAGGAAAGGAGAAAGGTAGGTAGGAGGGAAGGAAGGAAGGAAAGAAGGAAGGAAGGAAGGAAAGAAGGAAGGAAGGAAGGATGACCTTGATGATTTTCTGCAGGTTCCTCCAGGTCTCCTCCAGCGCTTCCATCGTGAACCAGGTGTAAGGGTTGGAGGCCACGCGGAAGCTCTTGATCTGGCGGTCCAGCTCGGCCAGCTGGTTGAAGTCAGCCTGGGCCGAGCTGAGCGAGGACCGGAAGGCGTCGTGCGCTTCTCGCAGCGCCTTGATCTCTTCCAGCGAGTTGCAGCGCACGGGGTCGGTCAGGTCCTCTTCCGCGTTCTCAAACCAGCTGTTGAAGGCCGAGGCTTTCTTAGCGAAGGTCAGGAAGAGGTCCTCCACCTAGAGAAGAGGACAACCCTCAAACATCTGCCAAGGATCAGGAGGGAGCTTTTCTGACCCAGCTCCCAAAATACGACCACTCTTCAGCAAAGCCCCACCTTAGCTCTGGGGATAAAAGGCAGGGTGGAGGTGAAGAATGGTCGTATTTGGGGCCAATTTGGTGTGTGTGTGTGTGTGAGAGAGAGAGAGAGACATTTCACCTTTCTGAAATGTTCTTGGGCTTCCAAGAGTTTTTTCTTCCGGGCAGCCGAATTGGCCAGCAGCTGGTTCCAGCGTTTCATGAGCGAGGCGTGGCGAGCCTCGATGGCCTTCGACTGGATGTGCTTGGCGGCCAGCAGTTTGTCTTTCAAGGCGGTGATGTTGGCGATGCCTTCCTGGGCAAAGGCGTGGAGCCCAGCGTCAAAGGTTTCCTGCGAGGCGAGTTGGAAGGTTAAGGTCTTTGGGGCACGGAAAGAAACCCCTTGTCTCCGGGGTTCCGAATAGCGTCCAAAATTAAATCAGAGTCCGAGGGAAAGGATTCCTCAAAGTTCCCATTGATGAAGAGAGCCATGTTGGCACATCTGGGGACACCCGAATCTGAAAGCTTCCCGGTTTTCCCCACCCAGTTGGAAGTTCAAGAGCTTGCCCCCCCAGACCCACACCCACAAGCCCATCCCATGGTCCAATCTCCCACCGCCACGCTGGCAGCTTCCACCCATCCAGTTCCGGTCAGGTGTAGAAGTGCCAAGACAAAGGATGACCTTGGCTTTCTAGAAAGGATGTTGTTATGGCTACCTATCATCTAACCCCTTACAATCCCATTTTCCATGCATAGTAGAATACTAGAAAGTGTGGCAGGCCAAAGATCCAAAAGAAAAAGAGGGCGGGGGGGGGGGGGCTGACACCATGCTTTGTTACGGCCTTTGGCAAAAATACCCTCCTCCCTTCGCGGCTACGCACCTGTTTGGTGAGGAGGGTCTGCACGGAGGAGAGGTCCCGGCCGTAGTCATCCGTCTTGAGGCTGTTTTCTTTCTCCCCTAGGAGATTTGCCCTTGGTTTATTTGCATCCCTCTTTTATTTGATTTTTTACACAAACAATTCAAGGAGGTGAACATCTCCCGCACACCTTCCTCCACCTAGTTTCCCCCCAATGGCCAGCCGGTGACGTGGGTTGGGCTGAGAGAGGGGGGCTGGCCCCAAATCAACCTTTCGTGGCTAAGGTAAGACTAGAACTCACCATCGCCTGCCGATTGGCCCAAAGTCACCCAGCTGGCTTTCATGGCTAAGGTGAGACTACAACTCACATCGCCTGGCGATTGGCCCAAGTCACCCAGCTGGCTTTCATGGCTAAGATGAGAACTCACCTTCGCCTGGCGATTGGCCCAAGTCACCCAGCTGGCTTTCATGGCTAAGGTGAGACTAGAACTCACATCGTCTGGCGATTGGCCCAAGTCACCCAGCTGGCTTTCATGGCTAAGGTGAGACTACAACTCACATCGCCTGGCGATTGGCCCAAGTCACCCAGCTGGCTTTCATGGCTAAGGTGAGACTAGAACTCACATCGTCTGGCGATTGGCCCAAGTCACCCAGCTGACTTTCATGGCTAAGATGAGAACTCACCTTCGCCTGGCGATTGGCCCAAGTCACCCAGCTGACTTTCATGGCTAAGGTGAGACTAGAACTCACCATCGCCTGCCGATTGGCCCAAAGTCACCCAGCTGACTTTCATGGCTAAGGTGAGACTAGAACTCACCATCGCCTGGCAATTGGCCCAAGGTCACCCAGCTGACTTTCATGGCTAAGGTGAGACTAGAACTCATCTTTGCCTGGCGATTGCGCCCACCTGGCTGGCTTTCATGGCGATTAGCCCTCCCTCCCTCCCATCCATCCATCCATCCATCCATCCATCCATCCATCCATCCATCCATCCAAGCCCCATTGGGGTTTCTAAGCATTCCCACCCTTCACCCAGGTCTCCCTGTCCGTTTTCGGAGCGTGGCCCTC
Organism: Rhabdophis nuchalis; assembly: GCA_039707465.1. Lineage (NCBI taxonomy): Eukaryota > Metazoa > Chordata > Lepidosauria > Squamata > Natricidae > Rhabdophis > Rhabdophis nuchalis. Next base: position 8,840,904 of record CM077652.1, on the reverse strand, counting down.
CCTCCCTCCCTCCTTCCCACGCTTACCTATCCAGGACTCAACCACGTCGGCTTTCCAGTTGAACTGGAGGAAGGCGGAGTTCTCATCCAACTTGGCCTTCCTTTGCGAGGCTGCCCTCTCCAGATCGGACACTTTGCCCTTCAGGCTCTTCATCTTGGCCGTGATGTTCTCCTCGTGGTGGTTGTTCTGGAGGAAAAGGAAGAGAAACGCAGCCCGTTACTTGTGGCCAACGAGTGGCTTCCCAGACCTGGTGGAAATCCTTCACCCAGAAAGACAAGTGGTACCCAGTTTTTTTTTTAAATGAATAAAATGCCGATTTGGAAGGGTGTAGAAACGGCGAGAAAAAAGTCCACATGACTTGGCCAAGGGACAGGAAGTGGGAGGCAGTGATTTCCTGGTGATCTCTTGAGTTGGAGATTTATTTTATTTATTTTATTTATTTTATTACATTTATACCCTGCCCTTCTCCAAACGGACCCAGGGTGGCGCACAGGAATATTAAAATACATACAAAATCAATAAAAATTTAAAAAACTTATTTGATAAAGATCCTGCGCTAAAACCAAATTAAAATCCCCCAAATTTAAAACTGTCTAAAAGTCATTATGGAGGTTACGCTAGGCCGGCTAGATGGAACAAATGTGTCTTTAAACATTTGCGGAAGAGGCGGAGGTCGGAGATGGTGCGAAGTTCTGGGGGTAGGTCGTTCCAAAGGGCAGGGTCCGCCACAGAGAAGGCCCTTCCCCTGGGTGTCGCCAATCGGCATTGTCCGGCCGACGGCACCCTGAGAAGGCCCTCTCTGTGGGAGCGTATCGGTCTTGGGGATGTATGGGGCAGGAGACGGTCTCGCATGTAACTAGGTCCCGAGACATTTCATGACCCAACTAGGTAACATCATCAGTGCTAGAAGGGAATGGGGTTTGGGAGGAGGAGGAGGACTGTGGGGTGCTTAATGTTCTCTGACCTTGCTTGTTTTCTTAGAGACATTTTATTACCCAACTAGGTAACTGTTTTGACCGAGGCTTCCCGAGAGCCTGAAGCCAACTCCTGGTCCCGACAAAAAAAACCCTCTCTGCCTCCCACACAGAGTCCTCCTCCGAGCCTTCCCCAGACTCCAGGACTGGCCCAGGTTCCTCCCCAACCTCCTCACTGTCCGAATCTGCTTTCCAGCTCTGCTGGCTGCTACAACAGTAACGTCATCTGTGCTAGAAGATGTGGCTAAACATGGGGATGGAAAACCCAAACATGTCTTTCTTTGACTTGCTTACAGCAGCCACTCCTAACCGGGCACACTGTGTGTTTCTGCACCAGCGAGGAAAGGAAAACAAGGGTCCTCTCTGACTTTTAGCCGAGGCGACTTGAACAGCCACGGCCCTTATCTTGGAGCGCCAAGGACCATCACGGTCCTGTCGAGTTTCCCTCACCTTCTTGATCAGGTCCTCGCCGTTCGCACAGACGTCGTTCACCCGGTCCTTGTGCACCGTGAAATCGGACTCAAACGCTTCGTGTTTCTTCAGCAGGCCCTGCAACGATAGAAAGAAGGAAGGTGCGATGACTCGGGGCACGGCACAGAGGTAGCACAAACAGCTGGCAGTTGAAGCTGCCCGTTTATTGCTCCAAATCTTCCCCAAACGCCCCCAACATTTCTGGCAAATCCCTGAGCAGAGTGAGAACAAACCCCCCCACACCAACCTAGCCCAGCCCAGCGCTGTCTGCACCAAGGCTGCACGGCAATAAATCCCAATTGTATTTGGCAAAACAAGAGCAAATCAAAGAGTTCAGGGAGCTCAGGCTGTGTTGTTCACGCCTTCTCTGCACTCTCCGAGCTCTTGGATCAGGAGTGGGAGGTTCTTGCTCCTCGCTTGAGCTCTGACTCTAATGTTCATCCTGCCTCTGTTCCTCCCTGCCTGCAGGCCTTACTAATTCTGCAAAAACCTTTCCTGGACTGACTCTGCCCCAGTTTCTCCAGTTTCCTCAAAGGCCAATGGAGCTGCCGTCTCACTCACTCTTCTCCCAGCTCATCTTCCCCCACAGATTCATATTCCCACGGGGGCGTGACAGAAGGAAGAAGGCAGTTACCAAGACCATCCAGGGTTGAGTAACAGTAGACAAGGCCACCCACAAGCAAGCTGGGTGTCACAGCCTCTTCATAGCACGAGGAGAAGAACAGTTACTGTATTTTTAGGACTATAAGACGCGCCGGTATATAAGACGCACCAAGATTTGGAAGAGGTAAGTAAGAAAAAAAAGTTTTTGTCCTCCCTGGCTTCCAGGAGCACTCTGCAGGCTTCAGCCGGGCTGGGGGAAGGCAAAAATGCCCCCGTTTTTACAAAAATGGGATGCGGGGGCGATGCTTCGGGAGGCCAAAAATGATAACTCATGTGTATAAGACGCACCAACATTTCCATGCTCTTTGGGGGCGGGGGGAGTGAGGTGCATCTTATACTCCGAAAAATACGGCAGGTAGCAGCGAACGCCTTCCAGAAGGGCGAAGTGGAATTGTAAACTTGTCACGTATCCGTTCATAGCATTTACTTATGAACACAACTCAGCCCAAAGTGTATGTTGCTAAGTGAGACATGTTAGGTGAGTTCTGCCCCCTTTTGGCAGCCTTTCTCGCCACCGTTGTTAAGTGAATCACTGTCGTTGTTAAGTCGGTTGTTAAGTGAATACGGCTTCCCCATCGACATGGCTTGTCAGAAGGTTGCAAAAGAGTTGTCATGTGACACGCACACCACCCCAGGACGCTTCGACCGTCATAAATAGGAGTGACTTGCCAAGTGGCCATGGGATTGCTGCAACGGTCATAAGCGTGAACACCGTTTGTAAGTTGTTTTTTCCAGTGCTGTTGCTGCTTTGAATGGTCACTAAATTAGCTGTTGTAAGTCAAGGACTACCTGTATTCATTCATGGCGTTGAATGAAGTCCAGGTTGATTTTAGAAAAGACTCTCCATTTTATTTAATTATTAATCATTTTACTTTACTTTAATTTGTTTTGTTTTGTTTATTTTATTTTGCTACTAGCTGATAGCCCCGGTATTTATTTACGCTAATCCTGTATTGGACAGGAAAAGGAATGAATTATATCTAGAGTGTCAATGCTGGAGCACACACACACATCCACGTATATTATAGATATACAATACAATGCAATACAATAGCAGAGTTGGAAGGGACCTTGGAGGTCTTCTAGTCCAACCCCCTGCGTGGGCAGGAACCTTATACCATTTCAGACAAATGGCTATCTAACATCTTCTTAAAGACTTCCAGGGTTGGGGCATTCACAACTTCTGGAGGCAAGCTGTTCCAGAGGTTAATTGTTCTAACTGTCAGGAAATTTCTCCTTAGTTCTAAGTTGCTTCTCTCCTTGATTAGTTTCCACCCATTTCTTCTTGTCCTGCCCCCAGGTGCCTTGGAGAATAGTTTGACTCCCTCTTCTTTGTGTCACCCTCTGAGATATCGGAACACTGCTATCATGTCTCCCCTGGTCCTTCTCTTCATCAAACTAGACATACCCAGCTCCTGCAGCCGTTCTTCATATGTCTTAGTCTCCAGTCCCCTAATCATCTTGGTTGCTCTTCTCTGCACTCTTTCCAGAGTCTCCACGTCTTTTCTACATCGTGGCGACCAAAACTGTATGCAGTATTCCAAGTGTGGCCTTCCCAAGGCACCATACAGTGGCATTAACACTTCACGTGATCTAGTTTCTATCCCTCTGTTTATGCAGCCTAGAATTGTGTTGGCTTTTTTGGCAGCTGCTGCACACTGCTGGCTCATATTTAAATGGTTGTCCACTAGGATTCCTAGATCCCTCTCACAGCTGCTACTATTGAGCAAGGTACCACCTATACTGTACTTGTGCATTTGGTTTTTCTTGCCTATATGTAGGACCTTACTTTTTTCACAATTGAATTTCATTTTATTAGATAATAATAATAATAATAATAATAATCTTTATTGTCATTGTAAAAATTACAATGAAATTGGTTCATTCAATAGATAGTGCCCAATGTTCAAGTTTGTCTAGATCCTTCTGTATCTTAAGCCTATCTTCTGGAGTGTTGGCTATTCCTGCCAGCTTGGTGTCGTCTGCAAATTTGATGAGTTCCCCATTTATCCCCTCATCCAAATCGTTGATGAAGATGTTAAAGAGTACTGGGCCTAAAACAGAGCCTTGGGGGACTCCACTGCATACTTCCTTCCATGTAGATGCAGTTCCATTGAGGACTACACGTTGAGTGCGGTTGGTCAGCCAGTTGCGAATCCATTTGGTGGTGGTGCTGTCTAACCCACAATTTTCTACTTTATCTAATAGTAGGTTATGGTCTACTTTATAATTCATTCCTTTTCATTTCAGCGGCCCAGGCGTTCCAGAGTTACGCTGGAACACACACACACAGAGACACAGGACACCCTGCTCAAATCAACAATCCCAGGGCTCCGTGAAGCTCACCTGGGCACCTGATAAACCCAGCCTTTCTTTGCTCACCTGTATGGCTGCCAGGGTGTCTCCGTAGTCCTCGCTGGCCACCAGAGTCATCTTCTCATTAATCCAGGCCTCTTCTTCTTCCACGTTGGCCACAAACTGTTGATATTCGAGAGACTCCTCGAGCCGCTGACCGCTGGAAAGATAAGGAGGCAGGGAACATGAATATGCATTAATTTATATATATATTAACAGTATGAATATGCATCAATTTATATATATTAACAGTATATATCACCGTACCTTAACAGTGTTTCGGAGGGCCCACCCGCCCACTTGCATTCCTCACCCATATTTAAGCCAACCGGGCCATTTGCGCACAGCGTATGGCACCTGTGTGACCTCCGCCCAGAAGGCTGGAGCGTCACAGCACATGCCCGAGGTGGACGCCCGGCCCCGTCGCAGCGTACTGGTTGTGACGGGATCTGGACCCCACCACTGGCTCACTGGTCCCTCCTTTGGCCGCTTCTTTTTTTGTTATTGTTGTTTAATAACCCCATAATCCCTTGCGGGGTTGAGCCTAGGCAACTGAATGAAGCCGAGGGTTTACTGGCACGCTGCTTTTCCTGTCACCAGGGCGGAGGTTTATTTCGGCAGATAAATTCTCATTGTCTCCAGAGAGAGAAATATCAGCCTCTACTTAGGATTGAACTCACAGTGTCCTGATTGGTGAGTCCAGAGCTCCACCTCTAAGCCACCGCACCGCTCTAGGCCCCCTTTGCTACGTCTTGCCTTTGCCAATTCGGCCACGGCGCCCATTGGGGTCTTAGTTCAAGAAGGCCGCCAACATCTGGGCCCTTACCGTGCAGCTGCCAGCCGCTTCAGCTCTTGCCAGTGTTCCACAAATTGAGCCAATCGCTGCTGGATTTCCTCTTTTCCGATTGTGTTGTCATTGGACAACTTCTTGCCTGTGTCCAGCACACCCTGTCCAAGAAAGACCATCGCACGTTGGGGCAGCGCTCAACAGAGTCAATTCCGCTCCCCCCACACCCACCCCCCTTTCCCTCGGCTGAATGGCGGCTTCCAGGTTTAACGTGTCTTCCTTTTTTAAACACGCTGCGATGCATCGTAGCAGTTTTGGCCACCACGCTCAAGATCGTAAAGGACTTTTGAAGGTATTTAAAAAGCAAAACATAAAAGAAGGTTAAATCAGGATTCATTTGATTGAGGTCCAAAGCTCAGTGGGACGTCTTTCGTCTGGCACAAACTTTGGCCCAACTTTTCTGTCCTCCAAGATAACATTTCTCTCCACGGATCTCGAAAATGTCCAGTTTTACAAAGTGGAACAGATGATCAAGATGGCTCTAAGCTTCCTTTCTTCCTTTCCTTTCCTTCCTTTCTTCCCACCTCCTCCCTCCCTCCTTTCCTTCCTCTCAATCCCATCTCCCTCCCTTCTCTCCCTCCCTTCCTTCTTTCCTGTCTCCCTCCTTTCCTTCTCCCTCCCCTCTCTCCTCTTCCTTCCTTTCCTTCCTTCTTTTCTTACCGCTTCCGCCCTCTCTTCTCTTCCTTCCTTCTTTCCTCCCTCCCCTCTCTCCTCTTCCTTCCTTCTTTCCTCCCTTCTCCTCTTCTTTCTTTCGCACCTTTCCTTCCTCTCAATCCCACCCTTCTCCTGTCCTCTCATCCTCCTTTCTTTCCTTCCTCCCCTTTCGCCCATTCCCACCTCCCTCCCTTCTTTCTCTCCCTCCTCTTTTCTTTCCTTCCTCCCTCTTCCTTCTTTCCTCCTTCTCTCCTTCCTTTCCTTCCTCTCAATCCCAACCCCTCGTCCCTCCTCTTCCTTCTTTCCCTCCCTCCCTTCCCTCTCTCATCTTCCTTCCTCCTCTTCCGCTCACTCCCACCTCCCTCCCTTTCTCATTCCCATCCCCTCCCTCCTCTTCCTCTCTTCTTTCCTTCCTTATTCCCACCTCCCGCCCTCCCTTCCCTCCCTCTCTCATCTTCCTCCCTCCCTTCTTTCCTTTCTCTTATTCCCATCTCCCTCCCTTCTCTCCCTCCCTTCCTTCTTTCCTGCCTCCCTCCTTTCCTTCTCCCTCCCCTCTCTCCTCTTCCTTCCTTTTCCTTCCTTCTTTTCTTCCCACCTCTTCCATCTCTCCTCTTCCTTCCTTCTTTCCTCCCTCCCCTCTCTCATCTTCCTTCTTTCGCACCTCCTTTCCTTCCTCTCAATCCCACCCTCCTCCTGTCCTCTCATCTTCCTTCCTTTCCTTCCTCCCCTTTCTCCCATTCCCACCTCCCTCCCTTCTTTCTCTCCCCCCTCTTCCTTTTCTTTCCTTCCTCTTACTTCTTTCCTCCCTCTCTCCTTCCTTTCCTTCCTCTCAATCCCAACCCCTCTCGTCCTTCTCTCCCTCTTCCTTCTTTCCCTCTCTCATCTTCCTTCCTCCTCTTCCGCTCACTCACACCTCCCTCCCTTTCTCATTCCCATCCCCTCCCTCCTCTTCCTCCCTTCTTTCCTTCCTCTTATTCCCCCCTCCCTCCCTTCCCATTCCCTCTCTCTCTCTCTCATCTTCCTCCCTCCCTCTTTCCTTCTTCAAATTCACCTAGCTGCCCAACTCACCACACAGGGACTTCAGATAACATTTTCATTCCCGCGCTCTCTCCTTGCCCCACTTTCAAAGGACACCCCCCCCTCCCCAACATCCTTACCTGGATCGCAGGTTCGTGAGCCGCCAATTCAGCTTCCAGGCGCTTGTGTTTCTTCCTGAGGTTCTGCACCCCAGTGAGGTCCCTCCCGTAGTCTTCCGAGCTAACCAGCAGCTTCTTTTCCCTGGAGTATCGAAAGGGGAAAAGGAGGAAGGTCAACCTAAGGTCGACCTCCAGGGGGGGGCGGAGTCAAGATTCCCTACCAAGCGGCCAAAGTCCGTACTTGATCCAGGACTCCTCGTCGTCCATATCTCGGAAGAACTGGTGCAAACGATGGGATTCGTTCAGTTTTGCCCGCCGGCCGGTTGCCATGTTCTTAATCCGCTGGAAACGCCCGTTGATGGTGTCGCGCTTGTCCTTGACTTGGGAGGTGTCAAAAGCACTGCTGGTCATCAGGCTATCCGCTTGGCCGTTGAGGTCCTTCAGACGGTCCTGAACATGGACAGAAAAGAGGACAACACCCACCCCCCAAAGGCATGAGAAAGAGCTCTCCAGGAAGGAATGACAGAATTATCCTGGGAAAATATGGGGGGATTGTACTGGAGTTAGATGCGATGTAGCCAAAACAAAATCCTCTCTAGAAAACCAAGGTCATATTTTGTTTCTTCACCTCTGCACCTGACCGGAACTGGATGGGTGGAAGCTGCCAGCGTGGCAGTGGGAGATGGGACCATGGGATGGGCGGAAGCTGCCAGCGTGGCAGTGGGAGATGGGACCATGGGATGGGCTTGTGGGTGTGGGGGGCAAGATCTTGAACTTCCCACTGGGTGGGGGAAACCTGGAAGCTTTCAGATTCAGGTGTCGCCAGATGTGCCAACATGGCTCTCTTCATAAATTGGAACTCTGTGCAATACTTTGCCTCGGACTCTGATTTAATTTTGGATGCTATTTGAAACCCTGACATCTCAATTATAGGGAAATGGGAGGCGTTAGATGCTATGTAGCCATAACAACGTTCTTTCTAGAAAGCCAAGGTCATCTTTTCTCTTTGCACCTCTGCACCTGACCGGAACTGGATGGGTGGGAGTTGCCAGCGTGGCAGTGGGAGATTGGACCACGGGATGGACGTGTGGGTGTGGGGGGCAAGTTCTTGAACTTCCAACTGGTTGGGGAAAACCAGGAAGCTTTCAGATTCGGGTTTCCCCTGAGGTGCCGACGTGGCTCTCTTCATCAATTGGAACTCTGAGCAATACTTTGCCTCGAACTCTGATTTAATTTTGGATGCTATTTGGAACCCTGACGGCTGTTCCCTTCCCACCAAAGGTGGTCCCTATTTTTTTACGTATTTTCGAACGGCTCGGTTGGCAGAAGCTGGGACAAGTCCCGGGAGCTCACTCCGTTACAGGGAGCTAAAGATTCGAACCGCCGACCTTTGCTGATCGGCAAGCTCAACATCTCAGCCCCTGAGGCACCGTGACCCGCATTAGGCTGCGGTTAATCGATGGTTAATCAAGCAGGCATCATTTTCGATCAAGAACATGTCTGGGGATTCCCACCTCATGGGCAGAGATATCCGCTTCCAGCAACTGGTGCTTCTTCAGGAGATTGTTCACCGATGCCAAATCTTTCCCGTAATCTTCAGACGCCAGGAGAGCTTCCACCTGCAAAATAACCCGACATGCCAACTGAAGGAGGACGCCCATCTTTCTCCAGGACAACATTCAAAGGTGCCCCAAGGCCTCGACTCGCCAGGACGAAAGGGGAAGGGAGCTACCTCGGAAAGCCAGAAATCAAAATCCTTGATTCCAGTGTTGAAATTTTGCTGCCGGTTGGCTTCCTTCAGCTTCTGGCTTTTCTCGGCCGATTTCTGCACCAGGAACTCCCACTGGTCAGCCAAGGCCGCCAAACGAGCCTGCCGATGGATGGAAGAAAGGAAAGGAAATCCGGGCTAAGGGCGGGGCAAGGAAGCTCCTCCCTTCAGGCTCCCTGAAGGCAATTGAGCTCGGCAGGCTTTATCCACAGGGGAAATTATCAGCTGGCAGAAGAAAACTGGACAGGGACTTTCCTGGCAATGCCAGGTCTCTGCTGGCCTTCCCATTCTAGGTAAGGGTAAAAGTTCCCCTTGTGCTAGATATTCCTGACTCTTAGGGGGCAGTGCTCATCTCCGTTTCAAAGCCCAAGAGCCAGCGCTGTCTGAAGACGTCTCGGTGGTCATGTGGCTGGCATGACTCAATGCAGCCCAACACGTAGTAGCTCTGCAGAAGGACCAAAGATAGGCCTTCAGAAGTCAAAATTAAGTCCCACCGGCCATAAAATCAGGGAAACCTCATCCTTAAGTCAGGGGTCGGCAACCCTAAACACTCAAAGAACCGCTAAGGTCGTAACTGGAAGCTTCCCCATTCAATTCTGGGGCCGACCGGAAGTCTGGTTCCCCCACCATAGAGTCTCCTCCTAGCATGGCGTCCTTTTTTCCCTGTTGACCGGAAGTCCGGTTCCCCCTACCATAGAATCTCCTCCTAGCATGGCATCCTTTTTCATTCACAGACCGGAAGTCCAGTTCCCCCACCATAGAGTCTCCTCCTAGGACGGCGTCCTGTTTCCTCTACCTGTCCTAACCGAAAGCCCGATCAACTGTGGAGCCGATCGGTGACAGGGAGCCACAGCAGAGGGATGGAAGAGCCACTTGCGGCTCCAGAGCCGCAAGTGGCCGGCCCCTGCCTTAACCTTTTATTGAAAGAGGCTCTCCTAATCTCACTTTTATCGCTCCGTTAAATAGGAATTCATATTTGCATGCAATTTTTACTCCCGGTGGACCGGGCGCGGTGGGCAACCCCTACCTTCACGGCCTCTTCGCTGCCAGCACAGGCACCGCGGTCGATGAGGGAATTCCCGACGTCAATGACGCCGCGGATTCGGTCGGCGTTGGCGTGCAGCTCGGCTTCGAAGGCCTGGTGCTTCTGATGCTTACTCTGAAGGTAGCAGAAGAGCAAACGGTTAAAACAAGTGGAGGGAGGGTTTCCACAGACGGGCGGGACCAAGTTGATTTAAACTAATTCCGGGGCTGCCCGCTCCGAAATTTAATCCCCGTTTATCTCCCAGGGGGGTGGAGGAGGAAGCGTCTGCCTGCTCAGGAAGAGGGATGGGGAATCATTTTTTTGCAAGGGGCTCCTGCACCTCTTGGGGTTGCCAGGGGTGAGGCACACATGGGCTCTGGAGTTCATGATATCCCAAGGATGATGGGGATTATAGTACCGCCCGTCAGGGAGGGTTCCAGCGTGGCAAAGAGGGGATTTTTGGGGGGCCATGAAAACTGAGGCCAGCTGAGGCTGCAAGGGGCATAGAATCAAGATGGCAGGAGGTGACAGGGCCCTTTTATGCTGATAAACCACCTTGTCTGGAAGCTGCCAGCCCACAGGCTCCCTCCCCCCCTCTGCTCCCCAATCTCATCGGCTGCTTAATCATCAAAAGACAAAGCCCCCTTCCTCCTTAGTTTCTCTCTGGGCAGTGCAGAGTTACAAGGTTTCCCTCTAACCCTTTCCGGACACAGAAGAGGGGAAGGAAGGAAAGAGAGAGACAGAGAGAGAAAAGAACACACACACACACACACACCAGAGTCATGAGCTGGGCTCACGCGCATCGCAGTCCAGAAAGTTGGGTAGTTTGAAGTTCACACACACAAAATAAAGGCCGCTGCTTCCCCCTCCCCTTAATTTGGGAACAGCGCTGTTTTGTTCCCTTGAGGTCGCCTGTGGCGCGGAACCGGGCCTTGTGAGAAATGGGACAGTGCGCACATTCAGCTCCGCTGGGCCGAACAGTGTCCCAAAGGCTCCTCTTTTCGCACGAGTGGAGCTGCGTACGTGCACAAGCTGGCCTCCCATTCGCGCAACCCAGTTCCCCTCTCACCCGCCCCCTTCCAGCCGAGCCGCCTGCTCCTCCACGCTGCAAAAAGCGAAGCGGTAAAGAGGACAAGCACGCCCTGACTCTCCGAGACTGCCTGCGCGGGACATCCGATCCGCTTTTGGGGCGCTGGGCAGCCTCTGAAGGAGCATCACGAGTCCGCCCACCACCCCAAAGGTGGCTCTTTCTTCGTGCCAAAAGTTTTTGCGAAGGGACGAAAGGCTTCGGGGAGGTGGGGGGGGGATTATCTTACGCGGTTTCAAGGCCTTCCGTCCCTTTGCAAAAGCGCCCATTGAGGCTGCGGGAGCATGAAATCGCGCGCCGAAGGATGCTCTTCTCTTTGGCGTGAGTAGAGCTGAGCGCGCGCACAGCCTATCGCCCCCCCGCGTCCTCGTTCCTTTCACACACACACACCCAAGCCAGACTGCTGTTCGCAATGGTTGGGTAGCGCTGGTTTAGAGCATTGTGTGAACCCAGTTATTAGGTCAAAGGAAGAGTCGAGTGCAGGCATCTGGCCAGATGTTAGCTTCGCCGTCGTCCCCCCCCCCCCCCACTGAACAAGACCAGGAGATTGTCAAAGTAGGGACCCAGAGATGGGTGTCACATAAGACAACAACCGGTTTGCCCAGAATCAAAACTGCGAACGTGCGCGCAGCGTCAAAAACACGGCGGCTATATAGGACGGGATAGCGCCAGGGCGGGTGGTCGGGGCCAGCAACCCTGAAGGGACCCCATTCCCTGTTGACCCTCTCCCCCCGCCTCCCCAGTGTGTCTATTCGTCGCTTGCCTTCGACCATAATGCACCAGCTCTAGCCGTGTTTGCAAAGAGAAGGGCGATCTCATCCAGGGAGACAACAGCTTGTCGAGCCTTCTCCCCTTGCGAAGGCTGATGGCCAACCAGTTGGGGAGCAAATCAGGCAGGGTGGATTTGATTTACATCAACTCCATTCAAACCACGATTTATCTCACCAGTAAAAAAGGCTTGAGTTAAATCAATTCCACTGAAACCAGGATTTAAATCACTAGTAAAAAAGGCTTGATTTACATCATTGAAACCATGATTTAAGTCACTAGTATTAAAAAAGGGCTTGATTTAAATCAACTCCATTGAAACCATGATTTAAATCACTAGTAAAAAAAAGGGCTTGATTTAAATCAACTCCATTGAAACCATGATTTAAACCACTAGTAAAAAGGCTTGGTTTACATCAACTCCCTTTAAACCATGATTTAAATCACTAATAAAAACTTGATTTAAATCAACTTCATTCAAACCATGATTTAAATCACTAGTAGAAAAAAGGCTTGATTTAAATCAACTCCTTTGAAACCACGATTTATATCACTAGTAGAAAAAAGGCTTGATTTAAATCAACACTGAAACCAGGATTTAAATCACTAGTAAAAAAAGACGATTTAAATCAACTCCATTTAAACCATGATTTAAATCACTAGTAGAAAAAAGGCTTGATTTAAATCAACTCCTTTGAAACCACGGTTTAAATCACTAGTAAAAAAGGCTTGATTTAAATCAAATCCATTTAAATCATGATTTAAATCACTAGTAAAAAAGGCTTGAGTTAAATCAACTCCTTTGAAACCATGATTTAAATCACTAGTAGAAAAAAGGCTTGATTTAAATCTCCTTTGAAACCATTTTAAATCACTAGTAAAAAAGGCTTGAGTTAAATCAACTCCACTGAAACCAGGATTTAAATCACTAGTAAAAAGACTTGATTTACATCAACTTGATTTAAATCATAGTTTGTAAAGAGCCACTGTCAGCTCTGCCCCACAGCGGCTCCTCCTCTGACTTGCTGTTGACTCACCGACAGTCCCAATATCGCAGAATCTACAGCCTCCTGTGCTACGTAATTAAGCTCCGTTTCATGCTGAGAAAACTAAACGATGAATGTGGATCTTCAATGGAAAACTATCTTTAGATAGATTTTTGCACCAAAAACGTTTGATCAAAATAAATTTGATAAAAATAAAAAAAAGGTCGATTTAAATATTTTTTTAAAATCCCATTTAAATTTTAAAAATCTGGTTTTTTTAAGAAAAAAAACAAATCATCCATTTTTATCCACCCTGAGAACAGGAGTTCAATTCGACATTTCTAAAGAGTGGTGGTGGTGGGGGAGAGCAGGACTGAGACCAGCCCAGACAGATGAGTTTGAAAGACAGAGACAAGAGAAGATTCAACTTCCTTCCTCTTGGGTGGAATAGATATACAGTAATCCCTCATTTTCCGTGGCTTCGTTTTCCGCGGCTTCAGTGCTTCGCGGATTTGTAAAAAATACAGGGAAAAAAATGCATTGGTAGGAGGCAAGCACCCCCTAGTGGTTGCTTTAAACATGTCCACCAATTCAAGTTTCCTAGCGAATCCTACTTCGCGGATTTCCGGTTTTCGTGGACGGGTGCGGTCCCGATTAGCCGCGAAAAACGAGGGATTACTGTATAGATATATAGATATAGATATAAATATATTTATATATAAGGGGATGCAGGCAGATCAACGAACAAACTCAAAGCAGTGCATGCTGCGAAGCGAACAGGTTAATGGGGAAGAGGCACTTCACAAGAACCAAAAAGAGACAAGACAAATCCACGTTCAAGACGGGAAAACGATGACGACAAAAAAAAAAAAAAAGGTAAAATCACCCAGTGAGTGGTTAAAAAAACAACGACAACGGAAGAACGAACGAGCAGAATGAATGGATGAAACGCGAAGACTTCAACACACAGGAAGCCAAATCTTTTCGACTTACCAGGAGTTTGGAAAGCTATAACAAAATTAAAAAAAATAAAAATAGACGAGGGAGGGAAGAGAGAAAAAGAAGAGATCAGTGCCGTCTCCGCTGATCCAAGGAAGGGCAATTTTAAATTTTTAGCCTTGCGTAAAAAAAAAAAAAGGTTTATTTTCTGAGTGCAGAGCTGTGTGGAGGATTTGCCCAAAAAAAGGCAAATATCTAGGGAGATTCTCCGTCATATATCAGGTTCGTGGTTGTCCCAAAAGTGCCTTTTTTCCCCCAAGATACAACGGGACTTTCCTGGGGTTTTTAAAAAAAATTTTTGTAGAAGAGGTTTCGCTTCTCATGCGAGAAGCTTCTTCAGCTCTGATGGAATGGTGGTGGGGAATGGAAGGATTGATGCTCCTTGCAGACCGCTGGTCATTGGCATCCTTTTGGAGCCGTGATGGCGAACCTGTGGGGTGCGTACTACAGGTGGCACGCGGAGCCATTACTGAGGGCACCCGAGATGTCGCCCTGTCAGCTCCAGGGCGCATGCACGCGCTGGCCAGCTAATTTTCAGCCTTGGTTTTCTGCCGGTTTTTTTGCCCTCCGAATACTTCCCTGAAACCTCCAGAGAGTGAAAAAATGCTCAACGCGCAAACCGGAAGTTCAGGAATGGACTTCCGGTTTGCGCATGTGGCTGTTTTTCACCTTCCCTAGGCTCCTAGAAAGCCTCTGAAGGCTCGGGAGGGCGAAAAACGGACTACTGGAGGTTGGGAAATGAGCCTTTTCCAGCCTCCGGAGGGCCTAGTGGGAGGTGGATTTTTTGCCCCCCACCCGAGCCCCCCAGGAGCACTTTGCAGGCCTCTCCAACTGCGCATGCCCTGTTTTTCAACAATTTTTTTTTAAATCTACCTCTTCAAAATCTTGCTGTGTCTTATACTCCAGTGCGTCTTATAGTCCGAAAAATATGGTAATGTTTAACAGAATCCAGTTGAGGATTCCCAAAGTCCCAAATATTTCAGGACTTGCAAAGGAAGGAAAACTGTTGCTATTCTTAAATTTCTCAGGTTAATTCCAGGTACAGGTAGTCCTCGTTTTACAACTATTCGTTTAGTGACCGTTCAAAGCCACAACGGTGCTGGGAAAAAAAAGAGACTGACGACCTGCCTTAAGGACTGTTCCCTGTTCGCACAGGTGGTCCTCGACTTACGACTGCAACTGAGCTCAAAACCTCTGCCGTTAAGCGAGGCATTTGCTCAGCGAGTTTCGCCCCCAGGTCACGACCTTTCTCACCACCGTCGTAAAGTGAATCGCCGCGGGTGTCAAATCAGCATCCCAGCCGTTAAGTGAGTCCGGCTTGGGTCAGACGATTGCAAAAGGGGATTAGAGGGTGACGCTGCTGACCGTCATAAACGTGGGTCAGGGGCCAAGCGCCCGCTTTGTCAGCACGCGGCCAAAAACGGCCGTAAGTCACTTTTTCCAGTGCTGTGGTAACTCCAGTCGGTAAATGAACTGCTGTAAGTCGAGGACTATACTATACTGCTCCCGTTCACCTGTCAGTTAAGGTTTGAGGGTCTTTCCTGGCCAGCCACAACCCACCTGTCCTTGGGGTCCCAATCAGGGCTCACCTGGATATTGGTGGGATCCTTGTAGGATTCGTCGCTGGCCGTCTGGAGCTTCTCACTGATCCAGGCCTCGATTTCGTCCACGTCACGGCTGAACTGCTGCAGGGTTTGGGATTCTCCCAGCTTCGACCGCTTTTCGATCATCTGAGCCTTCAGCCGACGCCACCTGCAAAAAACCGAAGGGCCGGACTTTTTTGCAGTACTGATACGAAGAAACATGATGAAACCTTTGATTTATCAATTTATAAAATGAGATTATTCGTTAATGATAATCATTTCAGAGACGTATAGAAACTATGTGAAACTGGTCGGTATACTTTCTAAAGCAGGGGTCTCCAACCTTTGTAACTTTAAGTCTGAAGGACTTCAGCTGGCTGGAGAATTCTGGGAGCTGAAGTCCTTCAGACTTAAAGTTGCAAAGGTTGGAGATCCTTGTTCTAAAGGATATATTGTAGAGTGACGATTTTTCCTTTCTATCTTTACTTTTCTGTTTTATTGGTGCAATGCCATTTTATACTTTGGTCCTATATATAAAAGAATGTAAAAAACAACCCACTGAATTGAGTTTGAGATATAATAATTGCAAAAATGGATATGGAAGAAAGATATGGATTTTTGTAATCAACGGGTATAACTTTCACGATTTCTCATTTGTAAGGAGAGATGATTTTTTTGCTGGTGGAATGTCATTTTATATTTTTGGTTTTATGATTTTGATTTGATTTTATGATTTTATTCGATTTATATACCGCACCTTCTCCATAGAAATGGACCCAGGGCGGTGCACAGGAGATTAAAACAACAAATAATAAAGCAATACAATAAATAGATAAAAAAGAATTAAATAAGAACCCGTGCTAAAATTCCCACTAAAAACCCAACGTCCATTTACATATTTGGCAGAAGCTATATAACAATAAAATCTAACGATTAGGCAGGACCAGCTTGCTGAAAAAAGTATGTTTTAAGTGAACGGCGAAAGAGGGGAAGGTCCGTGATAGTACGAAGTTCGGGGAGTAGGTCGTTCCAGAGGGCCGTCCCTGCCACAGAGAAAGCCCTACCCCTGGGCACCGCTAGCCGGCATTGACCGGCGGTTGGTACCCTCAGTAGGCCCTCTCTGTGGGAGCGTATCGGACGCAGGGAGGTATGTGGCAGGAGACGATCCCGCAAGTAACTAGGCCCCGAGCCATGGAGCAAAAAGATTCATATACAAAAAGATGTATTGACAATTAACTAGATCGAGGTTGAGAAATAATAAGCGTAAAATTATTTTGGAAGAAATGTATGGAATTTTGTGATTCATTGATATAATCTTTACGATTTGTAATTTGTCGTGGAAGATGGCTTCTTATGTTTTTCTTTTTTGAATATGTCGGCCTTATTTGTTTTTCTTTTCAAAATAAATAAGAAATTACTACAAAAACAAAAAACCGAAGCGCCCTCGTTTCCATCAGGGAGGACTTGTGTGTGCACCAAACCAAAGTAACGGCCCAGGCGGTGAGCGTCTCCTCTCACCTGTCCAGCACCTCGTGGCGCCTGGTGGCAATGACCCCCTTGGCGTAATGATCGCCGGCAATCAGCTGGTCGGCGAAGGCCTGGAGGGCGGCGATCTTCTCCTCCTAAAAAATTATATTAAATTAAAAGGACACGTTAGAAGGATGTCGGTTAGCGGGGTGGGGTGCCTCCGCCGCGAAGCCGGAGCAAAGGTTGAGCGGTGGGGGGGGAAAAGATTGGGCACAAATCTCTTGCATGTCCATTCACATTTGGCCATTAAAGAATTCTATTCTATTTCTATTTTTATGACTTCTATTATTTTGTAATTACTAAAATAAACCTCCCATCTTTCCCTACGCAGTGTGTCCGTCTGGGTCAGTGGTGGGTTGCAGCCGGTACGCCCCGGTATGGATACCATTCCGGTATGGTGCTCCGGAGGGCCCATCTGCCCATCCAAGCTCCTTACCTATCTTTTAAGGCCTCTGTGCTGGCGTATGGCACATACAGCACCTGTGCGATGCTCTGCTGTGCAGCTAGAACATCACAGAGGCGGTAGGGTGCATGCGCATGCTGCACGCATCCATGTGGACGCCGCCGGGCCCATTGCAACCGGAACCCACCACTGGTTTGGGTACGAACATCTCTGGGCCACATCATTCCCCTTTGGCCACATCTTTCACATTCATATTAATGTTATTTCCCTAAGTTTAGTATTATAATATTTTGAGCATTTAAACCAGGGGTAGTCAACCTTTTTATACCTACCGCCCTCTTTAGTATTTCTGTTAGTAGTAAAATTTTCCAACTGCCCTCCGGTTCCACAGTAATGGTGATTTATAAAGTAGGGAAGTCAATTAAATTAAAAAAAGGAAAATGCTATGCTTCATTATTGGACAAAACCCCCATCGCCCACCATGAAAGTTGGAACGCCCACTAGTGGGCGGTAGGGACCAGGTTGACTACCACTGATTTAAACGTTATAAAACTCTCCATTTTTCTTCTTGATGTCTTCTAGTAATGATATCATATCAACATTAAACCTCCTTATTCTCAACATGCGCATACTAACAGTTTCCATCTTATTTATATTTCTATCTAAGTGTATTGTCTACTTATTTTTTTGGCCTTCTTCATTAGCAATTAAGGAGAAAGAGCAAACTGGATATTATATGTATTTTACCAATGGTTGGGGAGAAAGGAAGGAGTTTGGAAACGATGAAAAAGATTTCTATTCTAGTCTACCGTGTTTTCCCAAAAATACAACCTGCCCCAAAAACAGGCCCTAGGTTGATTTTTCCACACCTGTGCCTAATATAAGCCCTACCTAAAAGGAGTTGGAAGTCAATGCCTTTTATTTTCTTATTTTTTTCTCCTTAGTCTGAACTTTTTCGTCTTCCTCCTTTATTTTCCCATTATCTTCATTTTCCTTTGCATTTCTGTGTCTTAGATTTTGATAAACTAAGAAAAGCAGTATTGAAAACCCTGGCGAAACTGCTGGTAATCCATTTCTGCATTGGTCACGGCTTCAAAAGCAACCCCACCTGGACATTGATGGCCTTGTCGAAGTCTTCGTGCTTCTTGATCAGGGCCTCCACGCTGTCGAGGGAGTCCCCCTTATCTTCGGTGTTCAAGAAGGCTTCCCGGGCAGCCATCCAGTTCTCCGCCTGCTCACAGTCCCTGTGGAAGAGCTAAAGCGAAAGGAAAAACAAATATAGGTCAGTGTAATGTTTTTTTGGGGTTTTTTTTGTAAAATAATTTTATTGGTTTTACAATTTTATAATAGGAAAAGGGTAAATAGGGTGTTTTTAAACAATATTTTAGAGCTTCCATATCGGTGCTGGTGACCGCCTCCGAGGCTTCTTACAATATCGATTCGATTACAGAATATTAAAAAAAATAATTGGAAAGGGTACACACATTTCAAGTCACAAAATTCATAATCTAAAAATTCATACATTCAATTACTTTGTTTCTATAAACATCCTAACATGGATTACTGTATATAAGAAAAAAAGAACAAAAAAAATCATTTTTGTGATCTGAGTTTCTTTGCTATTGTTTCTTCTTCTTCCACCCCAGCGGTAGACAGAGCTGTGGCCCCTCCCGTTTCCGTATCATTGTCGTCTAGGATTGAGGAGTGCTTTTTAAGAAAGGCCTGGGCCTCATCTACCGTTTTAATTCTAACTCTTCCTCCCTCCCAGAACACCAACATTCCTTCAGGCATCAACCATTTAAACCAAACCCCCTTTTTGTGTAATTTTTTAGATAAGAAGGAAAATTTCCTTCTTATATCTCGTATTTTTTTCGGGATTTGCTTTAATATGGCTATCTCATTCTGCTGATATATCAGGGGCCCTCCCCTTTGCGCTCTGAGAACCTCATCTCTCGTAGGTCAGTGTAATGTTGAGTGGCATGTACCCACGTTAGCCCAGGTGGCGTGTTAATCATGGAGATGTCCTCCCAGGCCACAAACAAGGTGGGAGTTAAATGTCTACGGATATCGACATGGGTCGGCCTGATTGGGGTAGATGGCAGGGGAGATACAGAAATATAACTGGCAGGCCTGCAGCCATCTTTCCTTTTGGATCTTCGGCCTGCCACACTTTCTATTATTCCACCGTGCCTTTTCTACTGTGGGAAAATGGGAGGGGGGGGATTGTATGGAGTTAGATGATCAGTAGCCATAACAACAGTCTTTCTAGGAAGCCAAGGTCATTCTTTGTCTCTGCACCTGACCGGAACTAGATGGGTGGAAGCTGCCCATCAATGGGAACTTTGAGGAATCCTTTGCCCCCGACTCTGATTTAATTGTGGATGTTATTTGCATCCCTGACAATAATTTTATGCCATTTTACTCTACTTTACATATTTATGTATTAAATTATTGCATTTTACACTATCACTATTGTATTTTACCCTACTGTCATTTTCAATTGCTTGTTGAGAGAGAGAGAGGGAGAGGGAGGGAGGGAGAGAGAGAGAGAGGGAGGGAGAGAGAGGGAGGGAGAGAGCAAGGGAGAGGGAGGGAGGGAGGGGGAGAGAGAGGGAGGGAAAGAGCAAGGGAGAGAGAGAGGGAGGGAGAGAAAGAGAGAGGGGGGGGAGAGAGGGGGAGAGAGAGAGGGAGGGAGGGAAAGAGGGAGGGGGAGACAGAGGGCGAGACAGAGAAGGAGGGAGAGAGGGAGAGAGAGAGGGAGAGGGGGGAGGAAGGGAGAGAGGGGGAGAGAGAGAGGGAGGGAAAGAGCAAGGGAGAGAGGGAGGGAGGGGAAAAGGGAGAGAGGGGGGGAGGGAGAGGGAGGGAGGGAGAGAGGGGGAGAGAGAGAGGGAGGGAAAGAGCAAGGGAGGGAGGGAGGGAGAGGGAGAGAAAGAGGGAGGAAGAGAGAGAGAGGGAGGGGGAGAGAGAGAGAGAGGGAGGGGGAGAGAGAGGGAGAGAGAGGGGGGAGGGGGAGAGAGAGGGGGGGGGAGAGAGAAAGAGGGAGGAAGAGAGAGAGGGAGGGGGACAGAGAGGGAGAGAGAGAAGGAGGGAAAGAGGAAGGGAAAGAGGGGGGGAAAGAGAGAGAGGGAGAGAGAGAGGGAGGGATGGAGGGAGGGAGAGAGCGAGGGAGAGAGGGGGGGGAGAGAGAGTACACACACACAGGAGTAGCTTGGAGGATGAGAAGCGAAACAAAAATAAATAATCAGTCGCCTTTTGAAAAGCACCTCTGGGACAGGTCGCTGTCTACATTCCAAGAACTAACCTCTGCCACCAAAGGAGGAAGGGCCGGATATTTTCACCACCTGGACGTACCTGCAATTCCAGACACTGGTCCAACATCATTCGGCGTTGGACCCAAGCCTTTTCCAAGTCCGCCCGTTCCTGGTCGAGGATGTCCAGCTTCTCCTTGATCTCGGGGCTGGCGTAGTGGCCACGGGCCAGGAGCTGCTGCCCGAACTGCTCGAACGCCTGGAAGGTGCCGGCTCTGGCGTCGATTTCGGTGCGGTGCTCCTGCAAGGGAGGGAGGGAGAGGCAAGATCTTCACAGGGAGGTCAGCGGTGGGCAGGCGGGGGCGTGGACAGAGGGGTGGGGCGCTGAGGACTTGGGGGAGGGGGTGGAGGGGAAATCCCGGGCTTTCTAGGGGAAGCTGCAGCCACAGAAACCACAGTATTTAGGGAACGGCGAGACAAAGGGGTTTTTTTGATGCGAATTCCCAAAGACCTCTTAAGAATGGCCAAAATCTTGACCACGTTAGTCCCTGAGAGAATACGGATTTTGGATTCCTTGGGCAAATTCTTTGGTTTTAGGTAGGCTCCGTTTTGGGCCTAAATCTTAGCAAGCGTGCGTGCCCCCGCAACGCGCCCCTGAGCAAACACAAGCCGGAACTCACCCCTACCTAGCACGGGTTTAAAAGGGGGTCTGGGGTCTTCACCAGGGGATGGTGTTCATTAACCTTCCCTATCAGTTAGCAAATGTGCCCCGCCCGTGCATGCGCTCAGCCTTCCGTGCATGTGCTTTCACTTTAAAAAAGGACCCCAATGGGATGCTATAGAGCCAGGGCGGGTGGCTGCGATTTCCGCTACCGGTTCAAGCAAACCGGTCCTAACCGGCTGAATACCACCTCTGGTCTTCACTGGGGTGGGCTACCGGGGGTTCACAAGGGTTTTGGAGAACCTCTAGCTAAGATTCTGTGCAGTTCGGAGACCCACCCACCCCAAATCCCACTCCTGGCTGGCCCTGCCCACCCTGCTCCGCCCTTCCCAGGAGTCCCCAGGCGGCCCGTTTGGGATGCAGGTAAGTGCAGGTGCGCGCAAAGGCACGGGGAGGGCAAAAAACGGGTGTCCCGGAAGTTTGGGAGGGCCGGAAATCCCTCCCCCTGCCCACCCAGGAGTCCCCATGCAGGTTTTGGATGCAGGTAAGTGCAGGGTGCGCGCGGAGGCTCAGGATGGGTGAAAAACAGGTGCACCAGAAGTTCAGGAGGGTCGGAAATGCCCCCCCTCCCCATCCCTCCCAGGAGTCCCCAAGCAGCCCATTTTGAATGCAGGTAAGCGCAGGGTGTATGCGGAGGCTTGGAGAGGGTGAAAAACGGGAATACTGGAAGTTCGGGAGGGCCAGGAATGGCCTCCAGATCCATTTTCGCCCTCCCAAAGGCTCAAGGAAAGCCTCAGGAGCCCAGGGAGGGCAAAAATCACCACCACCACGGTGCAGGAGGCTGACTAGGCCACGCCCAGCCAGCAACTGGGCAGAGAAGCCCTTGCTCAAGATTTCTGAAGCCCATCCCTGGTCTTCACCCTGCAGGGAACCCTTCACGTACTTGGTGCCTCTCCAGTAAGGCTTCTGCTCCCGTCACATCCTTGGCCAGCTCATCGGAGGACACGAGACCTCGGATCCCATTGATCCAAGACATGAGGTCCCTGGGAAGACACGGAGGTAAGGGAGCAACCCGGTTACACAGGCAGGCCCCTGGGGAGGTGATCCTGAGCCGTTGCCCACCCCAAAACCCTGAGCCCCCACCTGAAGTCGCTGAGGAAGCGCTGCAGGTCGTGGGACTCGCCCAGCTTCTCTTTGCGCTGGTTGGCCCGTTTCCCAAGGCTGTTCCAAGCCTGATTCAGCTCTGTGCATTTTTCCTGGAGATCTTCCGATGATTCG
The DNA here is from genome assembly GCA_039707465.1 of Rhabdophis nuchalis. NCBI lineage: Eukaryota > Metazoa > Chordata > Lepidosauria > Squamata > Natricidae > Rhabdophis > Rhabdophis nuchalis. The sequence goes on along the minus strand of CM077652.1, from coordinate 8,818,472 downwards.
GGGTGGGACTGGATCAGCCGCTCCGCCGTTTCTCCCAGGGAGTTGACCTAAAGCAGAGAGAGATAGGAGGAGGAGAATCAGGAAGGATGGAATATTTTTGGGCCCTAAAAAGAAGAGAGAGAAGTTTTTCTACTTTTGGGGAGGTGGGCTAGTCTAAAGAAAAGGAGAATCAGGGGTGACCTGATGGCAGTCTTTTAGTATCTGAGCGGCTGCCACAAAGAAGAGGGGGTAACATGCTACAAAGCACCAGAAGGCAAGAAATAATGGATGGAAAAACTAACCAAAGATTGAAGCAACCTGGAATGGACTTCCTAACAGTGAGGACAATTAGCCAGTGGAATAGCTGGCCTTCAGAAGTTGTGGGTGCTCCATCACTGAGATTTTTAAGATAGTCTTTAAGATAGACTGGATAGTCACTTATCTGAAATAGCTTAGGTTCTCCTGCTTGAGCAGGGGGCTGGACTAGAAGGCCCCTTCCAACTCTATTTCTATTATTTCTATTTCTATTATTTCTATTTCTATTTCTATTATTTCTATTTCTATTATTTCTATTTCTATTTCTATTATTTCTATTTCTATTATTTCTATTTCTATTATTTCTATTTCTATTTCTATTATTTCTATTTCTATTTCTTATTCTATTCTATTCCATTCCATTTTCTATTCCATTTCCTTTATTCAATTCATCCCCTTTTCTATTCCATTCCATTTTCTATTCCATCTCATTTTTTATTCCATTCCAGCCCATTTTTTATTCCATTTTCTATTCCATTCCATTTTCTATTCCACTCCATTTTCTATTCCACTCCATTTTCTATTCCACTTCATTTTCTATTCCATCCCATTTTTTATTCCATTCCAGTCCATTTTTTATTCCATTTTCTATTCCATTCCATTTTCTATTCCATCCCATTTTTTATTCCATTCCAGCCCATTTTTTATTCCATTTTCTATTCCATTCCATTTTCTATTCCATTCCATTTTCTATTCCATTCCAGTCCATTTTTTATTCCATTCCAGTCCATTTTTTATTCCATTTTCTATTCCATTCCATTTTCTATTCCACTCCATTTTCTATTCCATTCCATTTTCTATTCCACTCCATTTTCTATTCCATCCCATTTTTTATTCCATTCCAGTCCATTTTTTATTCCATTTTCTATTCCATTCCATTTTCTATTCCACTCCATTTTCTATTCCATTCCATTTTCTATTCCACTCCATTTTCTATTCCATCCCATTTTTTATTCCATTCCAGTCCATTTTTTATTCCATTTTCTATTCCATTCCATTTTCTATTCCATTCCATTTTCTATTCCATTCCAGTCCATTTTTTATTCCATTCCAGCCCATTTTTTATTCCATTTTCTATTCCATTCCATTTTCTATTCCACTCCATTTTCTATTCCATTCCATTTTCTATTCCACTCCATTTTCTATTCCATCCCATTTTTTATTCCATTCCAGTCCATTTTTTATTCCATTTTCTATTCCATTCCATTTTCTATTCCATCCCATTTTTTATTCCATTCCAGCCCATTTTTTATTCCATTTTCTATTCCATTCCATTTTCTATTCCATTCCATTTTCTATTCCATTCCAGTCCATTTTTAATTCCATTCCAGTCCATTTTTTTATTCCATTTTCTATTCCATTCCATTTTCTATTCCATCCCATTTTTTATTCCATTCCATTTTCTATTCCACTCATTCCATTTTTCATTCCATTTTCTATTCCATTCCATTTTCCATTCCACTCTATTTTCTATTCCACTCCATTCATTCAATCCATCCCCTTTTCTATTCCATTCCAATTCTTATTCCAGTCTCTATTCCATTCCATTTTTTTATTCCATTCATTCCCTTTTCTATTCCATTCCACTGCCCTCCCCTCTCTCACCTTGTCCCCCAGGGCTGCCAGGTCCCTTTCGAAGCCCTCGTGCTTGCGTTGAAGGGCCTGCACGCTAGCCAGGTCGTGCCCATAATTGTCGGTGTTGAGCGCCTGATTCTTTTCTTCAATCCATTCCTTGGTCTCGTCAGCATCTCTGGAAGGCCACAAGAAATAGGAATAAGAGCTCCGACGCTGACCAGCCCTTCGGCAGGTGACCGGACAGCCAAACCTACATGCGCGAACGTCGAAGGCAAAACTCAACCGGAGCTCACCTGTGGAACCGCTGGACCTCGTGGGCGCTTCCCAACAGCTGGCTCCTCTCTTCAGCCAGCTGTTGTAGAGATCGCCAGCGCTCGTTCAGCTCCTGGAGGACGCAGGAAAATTTAAAAAGGGGGTATTACCAGCGCAAGACATGCAGTGATTTCCTTTAAAGGAAGGAAGGCTTAATTAAGTGTCTCCTTAACGCAAGGCATTTTATAAGCTACTAGCCCAGGGGTGTCCAAACTTGGGAACTTGAAGACTTGTGGACTTCAACTCCCAGAATTCCCCAGCCAACGTGAATTCATGGCTGGTTGGGGAATTCTGGGAGTTGAAGCCCGCAAGTCTTCAAGTTCCCAAGTTTGGACACCCCTGGGCTAGCCGATACCCATTGCCCGGGGAATTAATTTATAGGGTTAAAACGTCTGGACCAAAAGTAATTTTTAATGTTGGGATTTTGCCCCCACCCCTTACCAGAGGGAGATTCCTTGTGGAGTATTGTGAAGCCGTTACCATGGCAACTCCACTGTGCTGCACCAGTAGAAGGCATTTTACGGCAGTACAGTAGAAACCGTTTTAAGGCACAACAGGCTGCATCTTAACAGAACACACACACCCCGAGGGGTTTTAGGTGTGCCTAACTGCATTGGGGAGGGAATGGGGATTTTGCAGTATCCTTCCCCTGGAGTGGAGAGAGAATGGAGATTTTGCAGTATCCTTCCCCTGGAGTGGGGAGGGAATGGGGATTTTGCAGTATCCTTCCCCTGGAGTGGAGAGAGAATGGAGATTTTGCAGTATCCTTCCCCTGGAGTGGGGAGGGAATGGGGATTTTGCAGTATCCTTTCCCTGGAATGGGGAGGGAATGGGGATTTTGCAGTATCCTTTCCCTGGAATGGGGAGGGAATGGGGATTTTGCAGTATCCTTCCCCTGGAGTGGGGAGGGAATGGGGATTTTGCAGTATCCTTTCCCTGGAGTGGGGAGGGAATGGGGATTTTGCAGTATCCTTTCCCTGGAGTGGGGAGGGAATGGGGATTTTGCAGTGTCCTTCCCCAGGAGTGGGGAGGGAATGGGGATTTTGCAGTATCCTTCCCCAGGAGTAGAGAGAGAATGGAGATTTTGCAGTATCCTTCCCCTGGAGTGGGGAGGGAATGGAGATTTTGCAGTATCCTTCCCCAGGAGTAGAGAGAGAATGGAGATTTTGCAGTATCCTTCCCCTGGAGTGGGGAGGGAATGGGGATTTTGCAGTATCCTTCCCCAGGAGTAGAGAGAGAATGGAGATTTTGCAGTATCCTTCCGCTGCCACACCCACCAAGCCATGCTGACAGAACCGGTAGTAAAAAAATTTAAATCCCACCACTGGATGAAGGGGATTTCCTTACCTTGATGGAGTTGAATGTTGCTACAGTGTGTACCATCATTCTTGCAGACTAGAGACAGAACGGGAATTGAAAACAGGAATTACTAAAAAAAACAACCCAGTCCCATTAACTGCACAAAAACAGTAACTAAAGACACCTTCTGTTCCCCTTCTGTCCCAGGCCCCATTATTTTCAAAGGAAATCTACCTTCCAAGGTGAGGCGGTCTTGGAATCTGCTTCATCCTGTTTGAAAGAATTATCGGGGGGAGGGAGGGGGGAAGAACTTCAGAGTTTGCCAACAGAAGCCACAAATTTTCCCTGAGTTATTTTTTTCAACTTTCTAGTTAGTAGTTTACTTTACTGTCATTGCACCTCATACAATGAAATTAAATGCCATCTTCCGTGTACATTATCACTATAAAAATAAAAACACAAACACACACACCCGTCACATTTTACACAATTGAATTGAAAACCCCCGATATTGCATTAGTATTGCACTACATAGTAGAATTCAATTTAGTTACTGCCCTGGGATTTTTCAGTCTATTTGTCCTTGTTTTTATTGTCCGGTACCATCTGCCAGATGGTAATAGTTCAAAAAAAGAAAAGAAAAACTGCCCAGGATGAGATGGATCTTTAAGGATGTTTTGAACTTTCTTAAGGCAGCGGGATTCCAAACATTTTACCTAATCTGGCCCTCTGAGAGCGGCCAGGCAGGAAATCCATAATCCAAATATCCATAATACCGTATTTTTGGAGTATAAGACGCACCATTTCTCCCCCTAAAAGAGTGAAAATTTGGGTGCGTCTAATAAACTGAATGTAGCCCCACCCACCCACTGGCCTCTACCCTTTGGCCAAACAAAAAAAAAAATCTGCCTCTACCTCCCAGCAATTTGTCTCAAGGAGCAAACAGCAAGGTTATACTTTTCTTTTGGCATTTTGAACATGTAAGACAGTGAATCCAGAGAAGAGGGAGAGCTGTTAAGAGGAAAGGACCCTTCAGATCCATCTCTATTTTTCTCCCCTTTATTGCTTTTCCAGATCCCAATTTTCCCCCTTTCACATTTGAAGAGAGACTTACCCGTGGCATCATTCCATAGACTTCCTAAAAATAAAAGAAGAAGACACAAACAATTATTTCTGACTGAAAGAATCCACATTCGGTAGAACGTCAGAAGTTCATCGTGCATTTCAAAAAATGAGAGAAGTCACAAGAACATAAGAACCTAAGAACAGCCTTGCTGGAACAGGCCACAGCCCATCCAGTCCAGCCTTCTGTCTCCCACAGTGGCTCCCCATTGGCTTCAGGGTCTTCCCAAGCAGATGTCTTCACCTGCTTATGATTCCCTGCAAATGGCCTTGAGAGATATCCTGCCTCTCTCTCCAACCCGGAGGGTGTCCTTAGGCATCCATGATGATAGCCATGGATACCCTTGTTCTCCATGAACTCCTCTCATCCTTTCTTAAAGGTGTCGAGGCTGACAGCTGTCACCACTTCTTCTGGCAGGGAGTTCCATAGACCAGGGATCCTCTGGGTGAAAAAGTCCTTCCTCTTATTTGTTTGAGGTCTAGCTATTCAAAGTTTCATGGAGTGCCCCCTAGTTCTAGTGCTGTGCGATAGGGAAAACAGTTTTCCCTTTTCTACTTTGTCCACACCGTGCATGATTTGATAGACTTCAATCAGGTCACCTCTCAGGCGCCATCGTTCTAGAGTGAAGAGGCCCAATCATGCTATTTTTTTAAAAAAAAAGACATTTCCCCCCCAAACAGTAAAAGGGGCAAACTTCTAATTCAATTTCTTTGGACTTCCTAAAAGCAAAGGGGCCACATTCTAATAACTACTGATGATAGTCCTCATCAAATTTCCTTAGCTATTCCCTTCTTCTGGCAACTCTACCTATGCGTATACTGGGAACAGGCTCCAGCTGTTCGTCTGCCTCACTGATGTGTGACTCTGAAGGCTGCTGATAACTGTCAGATGGCCCTGGCCCCCTCTCTGCCTCCGACGCAAAGCCCTCATCAGCGCCTTCCCCAGACTCCAGGACTGGCCCAGGTTCCTCCCCAACCCTCCTCACTGTCTGAATCTGCAGCCAGCTCCACTGGCAGGCCAGAACAGAGGAACTCAAACCTACCTGCTGTTGCACGGCTTGAACCTCCTCTGCCATAAGACCTTCTGACTCCAAGTCGTTCGCCACCTTGTTGATGTCCTTCAGACGGGACTCGTTTGCCTTCAGATCCTGCGTGGAGTGGGGGGGAAATACTCGATGGGTGAGAATTCAGCAAGAGAGAGACATCAAACTGGAATTGGATGGGATGGGATGGGTGCATCTCACAGGAGAGTGAGGGTTCTCCAGTATGAAAGCACCAGTAACTGCCTTGTTTTGGCCTCTTGGGAAGGATGGAGGGGGGGTACCGAGCAGCGCCACAGCGGGCCCCAACATCCAAGCCAAGCACAGCTTATGCCAAACACAAATGTACCAGAAGACGAAGGAGAGGAGGTGGTGGGAGTCAAAGATGGGAAAAATATACACACACAACCAATCTTACAGAACCAAGCAAAAACAGTCCCTTTCGGGCCGAGACTGAGATTAAACTGGGGAGTCAGGCAGAGGAAGCAGAGAGGCGTGGCTTCGGATTTAACCTCAGTCTCTGGGCAGATTGGGGGTGAGAATAATCCATCGACGACTCCTCCCACAAACTACTCCAGAGAATAGGGGAAGGAGGAGTATGCGTCGTGCCATTCACGGTTGCCACTTAGGTCGTCCCATCACCCACCTTCTGGAAGTCGTCGAACTTCTTCTGCAGCACCTCCACCTGTTCGAGGTCGGCCCCCACCTCCTCATTGGCCAGGGTGGCCTCCTTCTCGTGTATCCACTGCTGCAGCTCGTTGGCCTCCCGGAAGAGCATGAATTTCTTACAGCTTTTCTCCAGCATGTCTTTCCGTTTCTCTCCCAGTTCCAGGAGGGAGTGGTACCTGCGGGGCAGAAGCAGACAAAAGAGGGGCCCGGTCAGAAGGCACCGGAGCAGGGGGCAGTGTCACAGCCAGCCCATCTCCTGGGGCTCTGCAGATGGGAGGACAGGACACACCACGAAAGGCTCTACGAACAATCACAGCAGACCCAACAACGGCAAGCAGACTGCGGCGGAGAGAAAAGGATGGTTGTTACAGTCCTGAAGCGCCAGGCTCCTTCACCCTCGGGGCTCCGCGGCCCTCGCCAGATGGGCTCCAGATGTGAACAGATCGCAACGGCGGCAAAGGGAATTCGAGGGAATTCGTCATCCAAAAGGGGACAACGCTCACTTCACTGTCTCGCTGAGCAACGTTACATTGGGGCTTAATTTTGACTGTAAACCAAGGACTACCTGTATCCCCTAGAGCAGGGATGGCAAATCGTTTGGGCACCGAGCCCCCAAACCGGAATGTGAATTCATGCGCGGGTGCCAGAGCACCGGAAACCCAGCTGGCTGGTGCACACATACCTATTTTTTTTGACATTTTTCAGGCCATTTGGGGGCCATTTTCAGGATGTTTTTCAGGCCAAAACCTGCCGGGAAACAGTCCGAAAAACAGCCTGTTTTGTGAGCCATTTTCAGGCCATTTTCTGGCGTTCCGGCACCCACAAAGACCATCTGGAAACCAGACAAGCCACTGAGAGGCACAGAATTTATGGATACCCGATTAGGTTTTTCCCATTGTTAAATTTACCTAAATCTATTTATTTGTTGATATTGTTTCTGGTTCTCTTTTGCTTGGTTTGATCAACAGAATGCCATTCTACAATTATGCCTTATGTAAAAGGATGTTAAAACAACTAGCAAGATTGGGGTTGAGATATAAGAATTGTAATAATCGATATGAAAAATAAGTGAAGAACATTATAGAAACCTGTGATAAAATGATAGGTTCTTAAAAATTGATAGTTTGTAAGGAAAAAATGGCTGATTGATTTTGGTTTTTTGTTGTTGGGAAGTTTGTATTATTTGTGTTTATGTTAAAAAATAATAATAAATTATTATATATATTTTTTTTAAAGGAACCAGTGGAGCTGCTGGCAATGGTGCACGTGCCATAGGTTCGCCACCACAGTCCTAGCGCACACCAGTAGAGCATCCCACTAGGAGAAGTCAGCCCAGATCTAAAAGAACCGCCGTCAATGACTACTGTAATGCTCTCTACATGGGGCTCCCCTTGAGGTGCACCCGGAGACTCCAGTTAGTGCAGAATGCGGCCGCGCGGGGGATTCTGGGAGTCTCACGGTACTCCTGTATAACACCTCAACTGCGCGAGCTGCACTGGCTGCCTGTGGTCTTCCGGGTGCGCTTCAAGGTGTTAGTTACCATCTTTAAAGCGCTCCATGGCATGGGTCCTGGTTACCTGCGAGACCGCATCCTACCACATACCTCCCTTCGACTTGTCCGCTCCCACAGAGAGGGCCTCCTCAGGGTGCCGTCTGCCGGTCAATGCCGGCTGGCGACCACCAGGGGATGGGCCTTCTCTGTGGCGGGTCCGGCCCTCTGGAATGACCTCCCCCCCTCCCCGACATCCGAACCATCACGGACCTACGCCTCTTCCACCGGGCACTTAAAACACATTTCTTCCACCTGGCTGGCCTGACATAGATAGAGTAACGAATCATTTTAATTTGAATTTTAATAATTTTTAAACTATTTTAGCACAGAGTTTAATTATTTAATTGCATTTCATATTGTTTTACTTATTGTGGGTTTTATCTTTTCTGTGCACCGCCCTAAGTCCCACCCGGGACAATAGGGCGGTATATAAATTCGAAATAAATAAATAAATAAATAGTTAGTTTAGTTTAGTTTATTAGATTTCTAGACCGCCCCCTCTCCCCGAAGGGACTCGGGGCGGTGTGCAGGTAAAAAATTTAAATTATGACATCAACATTACATATAAACTAAAATCGAATTAAATAATCCCCTGTACAAATTTATAAAAATTAAAACTTAACCTTAAAACCTAATCACATAATTTAAAATTACAAACTGAGGCGGGAAGCATGGAATTAGCCCAGGCCGGCTAGTTGAAACAGGTGGGTTTTGAGTTTCTGGCGGAAGGAGCGGAGGTCCGTGGTCGTTCTAATGTCAGGGGGAAGGTCATTCCAGAGGGTCGGGCCCATCACAGAGAAGGCCTTTCCCCTGGGCGTCGCCCGCTGGCATTGCCTAGTGGACGGCACCCGGAGAAGTCCCTCTTTGTGAGAGCGAATCTGCCAAAGGGATGTATGGGGCAGGATACGATCCCGCAAATAACTAGGTCCTGTGCCATGGAGCGCTTTGAAGATAATAACCAACACCTTGAAACGCACCCGAAAGGCCACAGGCAGCCAGTGTAGCCCGCGCAGGAGTGGTGTTACGTGGGAAAATGAATGGGATTCTTTCCCCCGTTTTTACACCCAAGAGGATCTTAAGCTACTCAAACGTCTGCGAGAAATGGAGGAGGCTGTTCTTATTCAAGCACTTCCTGAAGAGCCCTTGGATTCGAGAGAGAGGCCCGTTCAGCCAAGCGCTCCTGAGGGAGGGCTACCCCCACCCACCCCCACCAGGCAGGCAGAAAGACAGGAAAAAAACAGCGGCTACTGGCGAGAGGCGGCGTGGTTTAACGACGGCTAGGCCTACTCACAGTTCTTCGACCTGTTTCATACGCAGAGAAACACTGCCGATCTCCTTAGTAAGGAAAGTCCTGCACAGATGAGAGAGAGAGGGGAGCACAGCAGAAAAAAGCATGCACAAAATTAGTCTGATTAACATAAAAAAAACAAAAACGGAAGGGAACACGAACACAAAGGGCTCTTGGGGCAAACGATGGAAAAGAAGAGGACGGTTCCAAGCGGGAAGAACGGGGGTGGGTGGGGGGATAAGGGGAATACACACACACACACACACAAACAAACAGAATAGGCACACAAATATCAGGGCAGGGTGGAGAAAACCGGGGCGTGATTACTGACACCCGATCGTACAGTTCAGTTCCCGTTCGACCAACAGAAGGCAATGCATGGTTTAAAAAAAATAAATAATAACCGGTTTCCCCCAAAATAAGACCTCCCCGGATAAGAAGCCCAATCGGGCTTTTGAACGCATGCACTAAAGTAAGACCTCCTTGAAAATATTGAAACACAACAGCAGCCGTGAGGTGACTATGCTCTCCGCCTCAAATAAGGCCTCTCAGAAAATATTGCAACAAAGCAGCAGCCGTGAGGTGAACATGCTCGCTGCCTCCTGCACCTCAAAAATAATAAGGCCTCCCTGAAAATATTGCAACAGAGCAGCAGCCGTGAGGTGACTACGCTCGCTGCCTCCTGCACCTCAAAAATAATAAGACCTCCCTCAAAATATTGTAACAGCAGCAGCCGTGAGGTGACTACGCTCGCTGCCTCCTGCACCTCAAAAATAATAAGACCTCCCTCAAAATATTGCAACAGAGCAGCAGACGTGAGGTGACTATGCTCACTGCCTCCTGCACCTCAAAAATAAGAGCTCCCCAAAAATATTGCAACAGAGTAGTAGCCGTGAGGTGACTATGCTCGCTGCCTCCTGCACCTCAAAAATAATAAGACCTCCCTGAAAATATTGTAAGAGAAGCAGCCGTGAGGTGACTACGCTCGCTGCTTCCTGCACCTCAAAAATAATAAGAACTCCCTGAAAATATTGTAACAGAGCAGCAGCCGTGAAGTGACTACGCTCGCTGCTTCCTGCACCTCAAAAATAATAAGAACTCCCTGAAAATATTGCAAGAGCAGCAGCCGTGAGGTGACTACACTCGCTGCCTCCTGTACCTCAAAAATAATAAGACCTCCCTGAAAATATTGCAACAGAGCAGCAGCCGTGAGGTAATAATAATAATAATAATAATTTTAATTTATAACCCGCTCTCTCTCCCCGAAGGACTCGAGGCGGGGACTACGCTCGCTGCCTCCTGCACCTCAAAAATAATAAGCCCTCCCTCAAAATATTGCAACAGAGCAGCAGCCGTGAGGTGACTACGCTCGCTGCCTCCTGCACCTCAAAAATAATAAGACCTCCCTCAAAATATTGCAACAGAGCAGCAGACGTGAGGTGACTACGCTCACTGCCTCCTGCACCTCAAAAATAATAAGACCTCCCTCAAAATATTGCAACAGAGCAGCAGCCGTGAGGTGACTATGCTCACTGCCTCCTGCACCTCAAAAATAATACCTCCCTCAAAATATTGTAACAGAGCAGCAGCCATGAGGTGACTACGCTCACTGCCTCCTGCACCTCAAAAATAATAAGACCTCCCTCAAAATATTGCAACAGAGCAGCAGCCGTGAGGTGACTACGCTTGCTGCCTCATGCACCTCAAAAATAATAAGAACTCCCTGAAAATATTGTAACAGAGCAGCAGCCGTGAAGTGACTACGCTCGCTGCCTCCTGCACCTCAAAAATAATAAGACCTCCCTGAAAATATTGTAAGAGAAGCAGCCGTGAGGTGACTACGCTCGCTGCTTCCTGCACCTCAAAAATAATAAGAACTCCCTGAAAATATTGTAACAGAGCAGCAGCCGTGAAGTGACTACGCTCGCTGCTTCCTGCACCTCAAAAATAATAAGACCTCCCTGAAAATATTGCAACAGAGCAGCAGCCGTGAGGTGACTACGCTTGCTGCCTCATGCACCTCAAAAATAATACCTCCCTCAAAATATTGTAACAGAGCAGCAGCCATGAGGTGACTACGCTCACTGCCTCCTGCACCTCAAAAATAATAAGACCTCCCTCAAAATATTGCAACAGAGCAGCAGCCGTGAGGTGACTACGCTTGCTGCCTCCTGCACCTCAAAAATAATAAGACCTCCCTCAAAATATTGCAACAGAGCAGCAGCCGTGAGGTGACTACACTCGCTGCCTCCTGCACCCCAAAAATTGTAAGACCTCCCTGAAAATAAGGCCAAGCGCTTATTTCGGGGGTCCAAGGAAAATAAGACCGTCTTCTTTTTGGGGAAACCCGGTATAGGCTAATGAGGAGACGAAGCAGTTGAGTCTCAGGTTAGGAAGGAAAGGATTAAAAAATGAAATAGAGGATGATTTTTCAAATGGAACTGATTGTGGGAAAGAAGCAAGAGGCGGCCACAGAAACTTTAGGGAGGCTGGTTAAAATCCGTCTCGAGCGACTAAGGTGGATTCCTAATCTGGTTAAGGCGAGTCTTACTGGTGGTCAATCTGTTCTTGGCGCAAGGCGATGCTGCCCTGCTCGTCTAAGAGGTTCTCGCGGGAGGTGGACTGCGCCGGGTCGAGCTTCTTCACGTAAGCTGCCGGCACAAACCCCTGGCGGTCGTTCACTTCCACTTTCCACCAATCCTGCAGGGGGAGGAAGGAGAAAAATAATAAGAAAAGGAAAAGGAAAGAAAATGGGGAACTGCAAAGGAGAATATTTGAAGCTCGGGGGTTGAAATGAGGGGCCCTGGGTGCTCTCTGAGGGTGAGGGTTTTCACGCAGACGTTTTGTGACTCAACTAGGTTACTTCATCAGTGGTAGAAGAGTGCGTGTTTGTGGAGAGGAGGAAGAGGTGGAGGAGGAAGAAGTGGAGGAGGACGAGGAGGACAAAGAGGAAGAGGAGGAGGAGGACAAAGAGAAGGAAGAAGAGGGGAGGAAGGGGAGGAATAGAAGGAAGAGGTAGAGGATAAAGTAGAGGAAGAGGAGGAGGAGGAGGAGGAGGAGAAGGAAGAAGAGCAGGAAGAGGAGGAGGAGGAGGAGGAAAAGGAAGAAGGGGGAAGAGGAGGAAGAGAAGGAAGAGGAGAAGGAGGAAGAGGAAAAAGAGGAGGAGGAAGAGGAGAAAGAGAAGGAAGAAGAGGGGAGGAAGAGGAATAGAAGGAAGAGGTAGAGGATAAAATAGAGGAGGAGGAGGAGGAGGAGAAGGAAGAAGAGCAGGAAGAGGAGGAGGAGGAGGAGGAGGAGGAAGAAGAGCAGGAAGAGAAGGAGGAGGATGAAGAGGAGAAGGGAGAAGGGGGAAGACGGAGGAGGAGAAAGAGAAGGAAGAAGAGGGGAGGAAGAAGAGGGAAGAGGAGAAGAGAGGGAGGAGGAAGCAAAGGAAGAAGAGCAGGAAGAAGAGTGGGAGGAAGAGGAGGAAGAGAAGGTGGAGGAGGAAGAGGAGGAGGAGGAGGAGGAGGAAGAAGAGAAGGAAGAGAAGAAGGAGGTAGGAGGAAGAAGAGGAAAAAGAAGAGATGGAGGAAGAGAAGGAAGAGAAGGATTTTTTGCTGCTTTTCAAACTTGGTTGTTTCCTTGCAGATGTTTCATGACACTAACTAGGGAGCATCATCACTGCTAGCCTACTAGAGTACTATAGCATTGATTATGTTCCCTAGTTGGGTCATGAAACACCTACAAGAAAACAAGCAAGCTCAGAGATCACCAAGGCGCCCTCATCGCTGGAACGCCTGGGAGGTTTTGTGGCTGGTTCAGGATTTCACGGGATCCGGCTGTTTACCTTGTTGGTGCTGTTCAAGAGTGTCAGGATGTCCCCCTTCTTCATGGTGACCTCGCGAGGACTCTTCTCCTGGTAGTCGTAGAGCGCCAAGACCAGCTCCTTGCCCGTTTCGTCATCCGTAGGCGCCACTTGTTGCTGGAAGAGAGAAACAGTTCCTTGGACTCAATTCTTGGACGAAGGATAGATCCTTAGACTCCGGAGCACCCCGAGACGGGTGCCCTGTTCTCCTGGTGGCTGGAGTGATTGGTCAGTTCCATTCAGAACTGGATCCTAAGTCTGGGGCCTGTGAGGGACATCAACATCTGGGGAAGGGCCCCTCATCAGTCAACCGGAGGGCTGATTTACCATCAGCTTAGACAAAAAACCCAGATCCCAGAGACCGACCCAGATTGGCTCCTGAGACATCCATACATCCTCTCCTTACCCGACAGGACTGGGCCTGCTCCTTCAGGGACTGAATGCTACTGCCGTAGGCGGACAAATCGGACATCAAAGCTTCGTGCTTCTTGAGAAGAGCCTGAAAGGAGGAGGGGGAGAAAAAACCCCATCTTTAGACCTCTCTCGGGTGTTATACGGACCGGTCAGAAGTTCTCACGCGAGAAAATATTAGAAGGTGCAGAAATGAACAGATTAACACTGGCGATTAAGGAGAAAGAAGAAACCGAATATTATAGGCTATAGCATAAGGGATTCCACAGAGGTCCACTCCCCTTGCGGGCTGCACTAATATTATACTTTCATATCACGGTGGGGGCCACAAGATACCGTCCTGCGGGCCGCAATTGGCCCACGGGTCGCGATTTAGAATTTATTAAATTTATATACCGCACCTTCTCCCTACTGAGACTCAGGGCGGTGTACAGGCAGGTAAAATCGATAATATAAAACATAAAATACAATTAGAAGTACATTAAATAGTTGGCCTGTCCTAAAAGCCGTATTAAAACCCCTGCTAAAACAAATTAAAAACTACGCCAGGCTGGCCGCACAAAATAAATAGGTCTTCAAGGCCCGACGGAAAAGGCATAGGTCGGTGATCGTCCGTAGGTCAGGGGGTAAGTCATTCCAGAGGGCAGGGGCTGCCACAGAGAAGGCTCTCCCCCTGGGGGTCGCCAGCCGACATTGCTTAGCCGACGGCACCCTGAGGAGGCCCTCTCTGTGGGAGCGAACTGGTCGGTGAGAGGTATTTGGTAGCAGGAGGCGGTCTTGAAGATAACCAGGTCCCTTGCCATGGAGCGCTTTAAAAGTGGTTACTAGTACCTTGAAGCGCACCCGGAAAGCCACAGGCAGCCAGTGCAGCTCGCGCAGGAGAGGTGTCACGTGGGAGCATCTAGAAGCTCCCAAAATCCCCCGTGCAGCCGCATTCTGAACTAACTGGAGCCTCCGGGTGCACCTCAAGGGAAGCCCCATGTAGAGAGTGTTACAATAGTCCAGACGGGAGGTGACGAGGGCTTGAGACCTCTGGTCTACAGGCTCTGTGTGCTGTATTGTGCTCCTGGGTTTCTCTCACAATAATAGTCACGCTGCCAAAACTCTTGACACAAGACCTTCACACCATATCTGGTTGTGATCTAGGGACCAAGGAACGCACCTCGGCCGAGTCCTCGTCCTTTCCGTAGTCCGTGCTCCCCACAATGGGCTCCTTCTCCCTCATCCAAGACTCGGCCTCGTTGGCGTCGGCGAAGTACTGCTGGGCCTGCAGAGAGTCTTCCAAATCTTGACGGCGCTGAGAAGCCTTCCCTTTCAAGGTCTCCCACTTCTGGTTGAGGTCGTTCAGTTTGGCTTTCACATCTTCCGCGGCAAAATGCCCTAAGCGACAAGAAGCGTGTTTTGTTCTGGTTAGGTTTCGGAGGTTGCGGGAAGGTGCACGGCTCTTGCCCGCCAGCCTGGGGTCAGTTGGGCTTTCTCCGCGAGGAAGGCTTCTTCCTGGCTGCCCCAAATTAACTGTAGGGAGGGAGGGGCTGACCCTCGGAGGCTCAGGGGCAAGTACAGAAAGGCAAAATGGACTGCTAAATTGGCCATGCCCACCCAGTCACATGACACCCAGACACGCCCACCCAGTCACATGACCACCTAGCTACGCTCACTCAGCTGGTCCGAACACCCAACGGTCTGAAGGACCGCGAATCGGCCCCGTTTAAAAAGTGGGAGGATCCCTGGACTACAGGAACCATTTGCGCCTCAGTTTGAGATGCAGGAAAACATAAACTCATCCCCAATTTTTTGGACAAGAAGGACTATTTCCTTCTTATCTCTCTAATTTTTGGGGGAATTTGTTTCAAAATAGTAACTTCTTTCTCCTGATATTTCAAGGGTCCTCCCCGCTGGGCCCTCAGTATCGCATCCCTTGTGCACCTCCTTAAGAATTTAATATGGGCTTCTCTTGGTACATCATTTATTCTAGCGCATGCTGAGTTAATTCTATCAACCAGGTCCATATCCCACCAGAGCTGCTCTTTATTCCTTTTAATATAATCTGCTAAAATTGTACTCATAAGATCTTTAAGATCTTCTCCTTCTATCCCCATTTTTATTAGGCTAATGCAGGGGTAATAGCATAGCTGGCTGGGGAATTCTGGGAGTTGAAGTCCACCAGTCTTAAAAGAGCCGACTTTGCAGACCCCTGGGCTAATGTGAACTCCTCTCATTCATATGCAGAAAAGTCCTGGCAAACAGTCTCTGAAGGGTGAGTTTACAACCACAGACCTCATCAGGCTTGGAGAGCTGCCAGGCCGACAAGAAAACACTGGGCAAGGAGTCTCTGAGAGTCACCAACAAATCCTCACAGTCGTGAATTGAACTGATTGTCTCCTGCAAACTCCCCTCCCCTTTCGCTCCTCTTTATACGCTATGGGAGAGGCCTTTAACGTCCACCTGTGGCCTTACTCCTAAGTCGGCCCCTGTTCTTTAGCTGCTCCCTTCATCTGGCTGCTCTGCATGCACACACTGGGAACAGGCTTCCCCCTGTTCCTCTGACTCTGAAGGCAGCTGATAACTGGCATACGGCTCTGGCGCCCTCTCTGTCTCCGACACAGAGCCCTTCTCAGAGCCTTCCCCAGACTCCAGGACTGGCCCAGGTTCCTCCCCAACCCTCCTCACTGTCCGAATCTGCCTCCAGCTGTGCTGGCCACAGGCGAGCCACAACATACTCAGGTGTCCGTGAGGACAGAGATAAACCTCCAAGTGACCTCAAGGACCCTCCAAAAGGATGCAAAGGACCAGCTGTCTGCAAGGAGCCTCAATCCTTCCATTCCCCACCATCATCCAGTCAGAGCTGAAGAAGCTTCTTGGAGGAGAAGCAAAAGGTCTTTAAAGAAGACACAGATAAACCTCCAAGCGGCCTCAAGGACCCTCCAAAAGGATGCAAAGGACCAGCTGTCTGCAAGGAGCATCGATCCTTCCATTCCCCACCATCCTCCAGTCAGAGCTGAAGAAGCTTCTTGGAGGAGAAGCAAAAGGTCTTTAAAGAAGACACAGATAAAACCTCCAAGTGGCCTCAAGGACCCTCCAAAAGGATGCAAAGGAACAGCTGTCTGACAAACGTACTTGCCATCTTTGTCACATTTTAATGTTTTTTTCTTCCTTTTGCCCGTTCAAATTTGCAGTTTTCATTTGACGGGGAAATGAAATAAATGAGAAAGAAGAGAGAGGAAGAGACGCACCTTCATCTATCATGGAATTCCCTTTCTGGGTGACGGCCTTAATGCGGGGTTCGTGGCCAGCAATCTCTGCTTGCAAAGCTTGGTGCTTTTTCAGTAGGTTCTGGACCCCAATGAGGTCTTTGCCTGCAATGAGAAGGGAAGGATGTGATCAGCAGCCATTCCAATAAAAATGGTTACAATCCCTAAATAAGAGAAGCCACAATTAACAATGATGTGAGGAGAGATTGGTGCATACACGAATGGAATATTTTGAATACTTGGCTCAAAAAGGAAGGCTTGATGTTGGTGGTTGAATCTATATAAATAAAAATGTAACAAGAGTTTGTTCAAAACCGCTAATCTCCGAAAGTCCTGCACCCATCGCTTCCAAATTTTCACACAACGTTCCTATAAAATAGGGCATCAATGATATATATAGATTGTGTAGATGTCACACCTGTGCCAGGAATACGCAAGGGAAATGTAAAAAAGGTAGGTAGATGGATACAGAGAGAGCAGTGGGTCACAGGTATTATGTCATCCTTTATGACATAAAATACTCTGTCCATAAGATAGGTAGGTGGGCAGCTATAGGGATAGAGAGAGGGAGGGGGAAATGCAGTAGGTAGGTAGGTAGGTAGGTAGGTAGGTAGGTAGGTAGGTAGGTAGGTAGGTGGATAGAGAGAGGGAGAAATACAGTAGGTAGATAGGTAGAGGGATAGAGAGAGAGAGGGAGAAATACAGTAGGTAGGTAGGTAGAGGGATAGAGAGGGAGAGGGAGAAATACAGTAGGTAGGTAGAGGGATAGAGAGGGAGAGGGAGAAATACAGTAGGTAGGTAGGTAGGTAGGTAGGTAGGTAGGTAGGTAGGTAGGTAGGTAGGTAGGTAGGTAGGTAGAGGGATAGAGAGAGGGAGAAATACAGTAGGTAGGTAGGTAGAGGGATAGAGAGGGAGAGGGAGAAATACAGTAGGTAGGTAGGTAGAGGGATAGAGAGGGAGAGGGAGAAATACAGTAGGTAGGTAGGTAGGTAGGTAGGTAGGTAGGTAGGTAGGTAGGTAGGTAGGTAGGTAGAGGGATAGAGAGAGGGAGAAATACAGTAGGTAGATAGGTAGGGAGAGGGATAGAGAGGGAGAGGAAGAAATACAGTAAGTAGGTAGGTAAGTAGAGGGAGAAAGGGAGAAATACAGTAGGTAGGTACGGTGGTTGTGTGTGTGTGTTTGTGTGTGCAGGTGTAGATCTACACACAGATTGGTTGGCCATTTAACCAGACTGGGCCACAGCAACGCGTGGCCGGGAACGGCTAATATATAATAATGAAAACATGTGTATCTGATGGATGATTTGCAATAGTGTGTATAATAGAAAGTAATGAGGTATAATTATAAACTGATGGAAACCTCCTGCCTATTTGTATTATAAAATTAATAGAATGAGATAGGTGATTGTGTAAAGCTGTATTGGTATCAAATTAAGGATGTAAGGGAATAACCCCTATTTAAAATGAAGGAATATTAACTGTAACTGAATATACGATGCATAAGGATAGGGATGTATTTATTTATATTGGATCAATATCTAGTGATTATATATGTAATTGAAATATTGAGCCACAAAATCTCAAAATATTGAGCCACAAAATCAGCCCCCTCCCCAAAAATAATAAGGCCTCCCCGAAAATAAGGCCAAGCGCTTATTTCGGGGTTCAAAAGAAAGTAAGATCCTGTCTTATTTTCAAGAAAACACGCTATTCTGGCCACTGTTATTACATGTAGCATTAAATATTGGGGGTTTTTTTGTTTTCGTTATATTTAGTGTTGTTGTAACTTTGAACAGTCACACTAAATGAAATGTTGCAAGTCGAATTACGAGGTGTTATCGATTAGCTGCTGAAAACCAGCCAAGGAGTGTGGACGTGTAACACGCCATGCACTCTCCCACGAGGGCCGACCCTTGCGCTAACCTCGGTTGGTCGACGCCGCGATCGGCTCCTTCTCTCTGATCCAAGTTTCTTCGTCTTCGACGTCGCGGAAGAGCTGCTGAAGGCGGAGGGAGTCCGCCAGCTTCTGCTTGCGGGCCACCATCGGATCCTTCAGGGCCTCGTAGCGGGCCACCAAGGCCTCCTGCTTCTTCTTGATGTTGTCCGCGTCGAAGTGCCCGGCCTCTTGAAATTGGCGAGCCTGGATGGTGATGCCGTCGATGCGGTCCTAAAACAAGAGCTGAAGGTCAGCAATAGCCGCACAGGTGGGATTCAGCCAGTTGGGAGAACCAGTAGCGGAAATTTTGAGTAGTTCGGAGAAGCGGCAAATAGGCTGGCTACGCCCCTGCTGCCTCCCAGCTTCTTCTATTGCCCTGAACAAGAGAATGGAGCTGGAAAGCAGGGTAGTGGGGTGGAGAGGGAATGGGGATTTTGCTGTATCCTTCCCCCTGCCACGCCCACAGAACCGGTAATAAAAGAATTTGAATCCCACCGAGTAGCCACCTTGCAAGGACCATCTGTCTCTACTCTGAACAAGTCCGAAGTTGAGTTCCATTGTCCTCTGAACAAGTCTAGTGTTAAGTCCCCTTCTCATGATTGATGTATGTATTTTTGTAACTCGTGATTTATGTTGATTGCCTTTATTTAGTATCCTGTTATGATTTATGCTGTTTGCTTATTTAGCATCCTATGTTATCACTGAGTTTGTATCTTATTCTATGATGATTGTATTTTATGGTTATGATCATGATTTATCACTTGTTGCTTGGATGCACATTTAAGAGTTTATGTGACGCAGATAATTTCCTTGTGTATCTATCACACTTGGCCAATAAATTAGAATTAGAATTCTAATAATTCTAATAAACTAATTCTATCAGTAATTCTGCAGTTAACGCAACCTAGACAAATTCTAGGTCTATCACACTTGGCCAATAAAGAATTCTAACTCTAATTCTAATAATTCTAATTCTAATTAATTCTAGTTCTACCAGTTATTCTGCAGTTTACGTATTTCAGAGACATTCACTGTGTGTCTATCACACTTGGCCAATAAAAAATTCCATTCTAATTCTAACAATTCTAATAAAAACTAATTATACCGGTAATTCTGCAGTTTAGGCACCCAAGACAAATTCCGTGGGAGTCTATCACGCTTGGCCAATAAAGAATTCAATTCTACTGTAATTCTAACACTACATCCCTTCCACAGCCCTCCAATCACGACTGGTCTACCTCGAAGGGAGGACTGGGCAGATGTGGGAAGGAAAGGGGCTTACCTGGTGGGCAGCTACGTCTGCCTCCAGCAGGGCGTGTTTCTTCTGCAGGTTCTGAACGTTGGTAAGGTCTTTGCCGTAATCGTCCGAAGCCAGGTGGCCTTCCACTTCGTACAGCCATAGCTCAATGTCTTCCACGTTGCGATTGAATTGCTGTTGCTGGTTGGCTTCGCACAACTTGATCCCTGGAAGGGAGAAGGGGAGACTTTGGAACTCTTGCGCAAAGGCCTTTGGGTCCCCCATCGTTCTTCCTGTCCTCCCTCCCTTCCTCTTCCTCCCTCTTTCCCCACCTTGTACCTTTCAGCTCAGTAGCTTCCAGCAGCTTCTTCCACAAGGTGATGACTTCGTTCATGCGAACGGCCACTTCGTCGGAGGCGTAATGCTTCACGTCCATCAGGTTCTGCCCGGCTTTCTCCAGGGCATCGATGCGACTCTGATTGGCTGAGAGCTCGGCCTCAAACGCCTGGTGTTTCTGGACCTTCCCTTGTAGGTTGGAGGGGTCCTATGAAACAGAGGAGATAAGATCAATGGCAGTTGGGTTAAGTCAAACGTGGACACTAAGTATCATGGGAGACAGGGAGGATAACAGTTAAAGTAAAGGTTCCCCTCGCACATATGTGCTAGTCGTTCCCAACTCTAGGAGCTGGTGCTCATCTCCGTTTCAAAGCCGAAGAGCCAGCGCCGTCCGAAAACGTCTCCCTGGTCATGTGGCCGGCATGACCAAAAACCGAAGGCGCATGGAATGCTGTTCCCTTCCCACCAAAGGTGGCTCCTATTTTTCTACTTGCATTTTTTACGTACTTTCGAACTGCTAGGTTGGCAGAAGTGGGGCGAGTCATGGGAGCTCGCTCAATTACACGGCGCTAGGGGGGTGTCACACGTGCATTGCATTATGTGTGTGGGCACACACGCACACGCTTTTAGCATGCGAGGACAAAAGTTTAGCCATCACTGCTCTAGGCTCTTTTGTTTCAAGTAGTTTCCTGTTACAGTTTAAAATAGTTGAGCAGTAAAGCACATGGTGATTGTACTGTTTGCTCTGTGGTGCTATATATAAACAGAATTTATTTATTTCTTTGTTTTTCTTTTTCTTTTCTCTTCCCCCTCTCCTTTCTTTCCCTCGTTCTCTCTCCTTTCTTTTTCTTTCTCACACGCACACATCCAACAATATATATCGCATTGCAGCCACACCTTGTAAGCCTCATCCGTTGCGGTTTTCATCTTTTCATTGATCCAGCTTTTCAGCTCATCCGAGTCTCTGAAAAACTGCTGCAGGTGGAAGGAGTCGGCTAGCTGGGTTCGGCGCAGCATGGCCCGTTCGTGCAAGGTGTTGCGACGGCTCAGCAGCTGGCGGAAGATAGGAACACACAAGCCTGAATCGACAGCAACAGTCTTTGATTTCCTTCTGTTTTCTTTCAATCGCAGCCTGCAGATAATCTCTCCCTTCACCCTCCACCCCCCACCCCCCAAAAAGATACCAAACGAAGAAGGGCAACTAGGAAATAAGCAACATACGAGGTTGCATTTGAAACTTACAGCGTCTCTGCGTGTGGCCACATCTTCTTTGGCATAATGGTTATTCTGAATCAGCTTTGTTGCAAATTCATCCAGAGCCTATAAATTAAAAGGTATTTATTTATTCAGAGAACGGGATATTGATTGTAACCCTTTTGAACAGCTCCACTTCTAGGAAACTCTGAAGAAATGAATAAACCTCTCATCAGCATCAAGAGGTTGTGAAATATAACTCCGTAGCATGGGCGCAGTTCAAAAATTAGGGTGGGTATCCCTGTTTGAGTGGGTGGAGACAGGTGGAATTGTTAGTTACCAGCAAAGTGGGATTAGAATCATATCCGACATACAATACAATACAATACAATAGCAGAGTTGGAAGGGACCTTGGAGGTCTTCTAGTCCAACCCCCTGCGTGGGCAGGAACCTTATACCATTTCAGACAAATGGCTATCTAACATCTTCTTAAAGACTTCCAGGGTTGGGGCATTCACAACTTCTGGAGGCAAGCTGTTCCAGAGGTTAATTGTTCTAACTCTCAGGAAATTTCTCCTTAGTTCTAAGTTGCTTCTCTCCTTGATTAGTTTCCACCCATTGCTTCTTGTCCTGCCCCCAGGTGCCTTGGAGAATAGTTTGACTCCCTCTTCTTTGTGGCACCCTCTGAGATATCGGAACACTGCTATCATGTCTCCCCTGGTCCTTCTCTTCATCAAACTAGACATCACGGACCAAAACCAATTAAAATAATCTATCCTTCGGTCTGAAGAAAAGAACAACGCACAGCTATCTGTTAACTCCAAATTTTAATCTCAGCCGATAGACATCTCTCTTCCTTAGACACAGGAGCCAGACAGGTGACCTTGAGCTAAAGGGTATTTTTTTCAGCTCAACCCACTTCATTGGGTTGTTATGGTGGGAAAATAAAAGATGGAGTCTTATCTATGCTGCCTTGAAGGGTTGTGGCCCGCTAACGGCCAGCAGATTCAGACAGTGAGGAGGTTGGGGAGGAACATGGGCCAGTCCTGGAGTCTGAGGAATGCTCGGGTGAGGGCTCTGCGTTGGAGGCAGAGAGGGGGCCACGGCCATCTGACAATTATCAGCTGCCTTCGGAGTTGGAGATCAGTGGGGCAGAAGAACACCTAGAGCCTGTTCCCAGGGCGCGCATGCGCAGAGCTGCCAGGAGAAGGGAACAGCTAAGGAACAAGGGCTGACTCGGGAGTAAAGGCACAGGGGGACGGTAAATGGGCCCTCCCATCGGGAATAAAGAGGAGCGAAAGGGGAGTGGAGTTTGCAGGAGACAATTAGTTCAGTTCATTTAGGGTGAAGAGCTGTCCCTGACGTCTTGCCAAGGAATTGCTGCTACAGCATGGTGTTTAGAAGATTATTGGCCTAGCAGGTCTCCAAGCCTGATAGTTGTGAAACCTCACCAAAGACGGTTGGCCGGGACTTTGCTGGAGAGGAATTCCTTTTAACCTAAATAAAAGGGATTTTATCGGGATGAGGAGTTCAGCTTCGTGCTTTTGGGAAGCCTAGTTTCAGAATAGGTACAAAACCAAGGTGGGTTATAAGTCCCCACCTGAAATACCTAATCAAGCGTGTCTTGTTTGAAAAACCAGCCAGGGTTATCTTTCAGAATTGTCAAGTAGCAAGTTCTGATTTAATTGGTTTAATGACCGGGAACCAATTATAGGGGCTATCTTTTTAATGGGGCTAACCCATGAAAATCTGGGCCGTGTAACAAGGGATAGCTTAGCTCAATTAGCGGAGGCTTTAAAAAGTAACTTCCACTCTAGGGAATTTAAAATTGGATAGGTTCTCAAATAGGTGGCTGTAACTATAGCAAACGGGGGAAAATGACTCTATTGCTAAATGTTTTATTTTTTTGAAAGTACCGTATTTTTCAGACTATAAGGTGCACCGGAGTATAAGGCGCGCCGAGATTTCGAAGAGGAAAACAAGAAAAAAAATAGTTTTTGCCCTCCCCAGCCGCACTCTGCATGCCTCCCAAACCCCTCTGCAGGCCCCATTTTTGTGAAAAACAAGCCCATTTTTGGCAAAAATGAGATGTGCGGGGTGGGGTTTCAGGAGGCGAAAAATGGCTGTGTTTGGTGTATAAGACGCAACAACATTTACACCCTCTTTTGGGGGGGAGGTGTGCCTTATACTCCGAAAAGTATGTCATTTTTTTTTTTTAAATCAAGCGGTATGTGGACCACGTTTTGCTCATCACTCCAGGGAAATCCGTAAATCCAAAAATGGCTTACCGTGATTTTCTCTTCTTGGGCGCTAAGTGACTTCTCAAAATCTTCGTGCTTCTTCAGCAGGGCCTCTACGCTGTCCAAAGAGTCCCCAAGATCTTCATTGAGCAAGAAGGCCTTGGAAAGAAAAGCAACATGACGTCAGAAACAGGCCAGATTTAGCAAAGCGGACAAGGCCCCTGTGTTTGCGTAGAAGGCCAGAATATCCTGACGGAACAGAGGCACAAGATCTGGAGATGGTCATCCGAGCCACCAGGCTTTTGAAAAAAGAGCCTGTCAGGTTTCCAAAAGATGCCCTGATTGATTCATGAGCCTCGAGCCAAGTTTCAAAAGAAAGCCAGTCATTCATTAGGAGCACCGTAAGCGCCGAAGAGCTCAAATACAGGTAAGGAGGGCAGGCGGGCTCTCCGGAGCACCACACCGGAATGGTACCCGGGCCGTACCACCTGCAACCCACCACTGTAGTGGCCCCAAAACCTTTTGGGCCCCAGGGACCAGTACATGAAGGTTTTTCCACGGATCTGAGAGGGCATGGTTTCACATGCTGCCTGCATCCCACAGATTTGGCGCTTTCCTTATTGGCACGGCCTAGGTTAGTGATGACGAACCTATGGCACATGTGCCCCAGGCGGCACACAGAGCCCTCTCTGCAAGCATGGCAGCTATCAACTGAGCCCAGCTCCACCGTGAATGAGGGCACGCCTCCCACCAGCCACCTGGTCTTCAGGTGTCTGCCGCGCATGCACGAGGGGTGGGGAGACGCACGCGAGCATGCGCAGGGAGGCTGTTTGCATTGCATTTTGCAGCCTCGCGCAGTGCCCCTGTATCCAATTTTGGCTTCCAGGTTAGGCTGGTGCAGGCGGCTTTCCAGGCCCAAAACGGAGCCGCGCAAAAGTGGTTCCGAGATCATCTGCTTTTCATCCAGCTGTCATCCTCCCTCCCAACTTCCCATTGCATATACATGCAGGTAGATTGCCCATGTGTTTTCCCCTTCTGGGCTTTGATGGCAGGATGCCGGCAAAGCGCCAAGCCTGTTAGGACTATAATCCTAGTGTTGGGTTGGCAATATATATATATTTATATATATATGTTAGATTTAAGGGCTGAGGGATAATCCTAGTGTTGGGTTGGCAATATATATAATGTGCCATAATCCTAGTGTTGGGTATATATATATATATATATATATATATATATGTTAGATTTAAGGGCTGAGGGATGACGTTGAGTCTCCTCCCCTTAAAGGGACCTCTTCACAGGAGCTGTGATAATTAGTCTTCATATATATATATATATATATGTATAAGCCATGATTGAAATTGGTCTCTGTAACTTTAAATGATACAGTGTAATGTAATTGGCTGCTGCTTCATCAACTCAGCCACAAGAGGGAGCCAGAAGCGCTGTTCATTTTGAATGGAGACTCTGGATGTCAGGTTAGATCAGTGAAAGGCGAAGAAGCAAGAAGGATCGTGGATCAGGCAACTGTAAGACAACTCTTTGAGTTATAGGCTGTATTTTGATTCAAGACTAACTATCACTGTTTGTGAAGAAGTAGTTTACTTTATTTTTCCACCACAAATAAAAGTCTACTTGTTTTTACCATCAGTGTCTGTGACTATTAGTGGGAATATCTAGCAACATATCTCTTGCTGCAAATTCCGTTGCACAACTCTCAACATCGTCAACAGCACCCATCTGTCCACTCACCTCTTGTTTGCTCATCCAATTGTCCACCTGCTCGGTGTCCCGGTAGAAAAGCTGCAGGTCCATGCACTGCTCGTACTGCTGCCGACGAAGCTCCCAGAGTTCCAGCAGGGCTGTTCTCTCCTCTGAGAGGATGGTCAGCTGAGAGAAAACGGAGACGACGTCAGAGGCAGGCAGACACCAGCAAAATGCCCACACGTTCTTGAGAATGGGATTGATCTGGAAAAACCTATTTGCCTATTCCTGGTTTCCTTATCAGGGTGGCAATTAGTATGTCAACAAGTGAAGCTGACCTTGTTGGAGCGTCAATGTTGCCACACTGGAGCGGAGGGAAAGGGAGGTGGGATTTGTGTAGCCAAAACAAAATACTTTCTCTTGAGAACCAAGGGCATTCTCACACCTGGGCTGTGGGAGGAGGAATGAGGTCACCAGACAACCAGACAGCATCTTGATTGGACCCTGTGACTGAGTGTTTGGGGTTGTGGGAAACTTTTCTCTTTTAATTAGGTGAAAACCACGGGCATCTTTAGAGTCGGTGTGCACCAGACCTGTGCCAATATGATATTTTCAATAAAGCTATTCTTTGAGGAATCTTGGGAGTTTGGCTTGCTGTGGAACTATTACTTGGAAACCGGACGTAATACAGATCAAGCCAATTTTAGGAGTGGGAGCTGAAAATACTTTCCTTATTTAAAAAAAACATTTTTTTAAATTTTGTTGTTGCATGTTTAAAAATCTTTTTTAAACAGAATGCTGTCCGGTTTCCCCCCTTTAACATTTTCCCATATGCATCATTCATTTTACATTATATTTCCGTTTCCCATTTTAGCCGCATTGTTGTCTTCCCATATTTTCCCAACCTTAAAAATTTATTTTTTAATACAAATAAAGCCTTTCATTTTTATCCCTTTAGAAATACCCCAAATTTATCATTTCCTTTCCATCTATTTTCTATAAGTAACGTATATCTTCAAATTCAGTACTTGCACATAAGCAACATTTTACTTAACGATTTGCAGAGTCAATATTATTAGTATAGTTCAATCTGCATGGGGCTTCCCTTGAGATGCACTCGAAAGCTACAGTTAGTGCAGAATGCAGCCGCGCGGGTGATTATGGGAGCCTCTAGATGCTCCCACATAACACCGATCCTGCGTGTGCTGCACTGGCTTCCTGTGGTCTTTCGGGTGCGCTTCAAGGTCTTGACGACCATCTTCAAAGCGCTCCATGGCTCAGGACCTAGTTACATGCGAGACCGTCTCCTGCCCCATACATCCTTCAGACCGACACGCTCCCACAGAGAGGGCCTTCTCCGGGTGCCATCGGCCGGACAATGCCGGCTGGCGACACCCAGCGGAAGGGCCTTCTCTGTGGCGGGCCCTGCCCTGTGGAATGACCTACCCCCTGAACTCCGCACTATCACCGATATCACCTCCGCCTCTTCCGCCAGTGTTTAAAAACACACTTATTTCATCAAGCCGGCCTAACATAGCCTCCGCTGCGACTAATTTTAGATAGTTTTAATTGGGGGATTTTAATTGGTTTTAGCGCAGGTTTTTGCTATTTAATAGATTTTTATGTTTTATACTATTTTTGTATGTTGTTTTTAAATTCCTGTGCGCCGCCCTGGGTCCTTTTGGAGAAGGGTGGGATATAAATTGAATAAAATAAATAAATAAATAAATAAATCACATCTTAATTAGCCACATACCATTACCATGATTAATACATTTTATTTTATTTTACTGATCCCCCTCTTCCTAGTTTCTTTCCCCCACCCCTCCTCTTTTTCTTCTTTTTATATGTATTATTTCTTTTCTTCTGGATCTTTTCTCTCACTTTTCGATAGATATTTTGGATAACCCTCCTTTTCCGCTTCCAACTATTTCTCTCTTTATTTTTGGCTAAGAGGAGAGGAAGAAATAATGTGGACCCCGGGCTGAAACACACACACCCTCCTTCACCTTCTGGCTGGCGGTAAAGTCGGTTACCTTCTCTTTCACTTCGTCGGTCGCATAATGTCCGGCAGCAAGCAGGGCCTGTCCAGAGTCGTCCGCAGATTTAAAGCTGTCTTCGTGAGCGTCGATTTCTCCCTGCAGCCAAATAAGAGTCGGAACGTGGTCACCTTGTCAAATCAGTCGAGCCACACAGAAACAACACCCACCCACAAACGCACAGGGGAAGAGTGTCTTTCAGCAGAGCGGGCGACGCATCCGGTAACAGTCAGGCAGGGTCCTGGAGGCCAAAATGTATCCTTGGCGGCCCATCCATAAACTCCATTCAAGGCGAAATGCAGCAGCTGGACGCTTGACATTCGGTTTGTCAACGTCAGGCTGGCTAAAGGATTGTTGTGGCCCACCAGCTGCCATCACAGCTGGCAGCAGACTCAAGACAATGAGGAGGTTGGGGAAGAACCTGGGCCGGTTCTGGAGCCTGGGGAAGGCTCTGATGGATGCTCAGCGTTGGACGCAGAGATAGAGCCAGGGCTGTCCAGCATTTCTCAGCCACCGGAGAGGCAGCTGCCTTTGGAGGCCGAGAGTGAGGAGGAGGAACGGCTGGGGCCTGCTCCAGATGCACGTATGCGCAGAGCAGTTAGGAAAGGGGAACAGCGGAGGACAAGAAGTCAACTCGGGAAGCAAAGCACACGTGGCCGCTGAATGGCCCCTCCCTGGCTGGGGAATAAATAGAAGGAAAGGGGAGCGACTGTCGTAGGAGAAAACAGTTCGTATTTCTGAAGATTTTGCTCATGGTGTTTCGTGCCACAGAGACTGCTAGAACTTAATTTTCACCTTTTCGACTGGGAGCTCGTGGCTGCCTGGACTTTCGGTGGGTAAATGCAATTAATTCACAAGAGGGTTGGGGTTTTTTTTTGCTTCTTGATTCTGCTAAGGCTGCGTCAGAACAAGGATATCTGTGGTTCAACCTGCTATCAAGCTTCTGTCCAGTCTCCCGGGGAAGGGGCCATGGTGGTCCTCTTTACCTTGTGTTCCTGGTGTCTATCCAGCAGGGCCTCTGCTCCCGCTACATCGTTGGCAAGCTCGTCAGCATTAATTAGCGCTTTCATTTCCGTCACCCAGCTCGTTAAATCCCGAAAGTCGGCCAGGAATCGCTGCAGCCTTCGCAAGACGAGAGAAGACAGAAGAAGAAAAGAAACAAGTGTTATTTATACGTTAATCCAAGCTTCTCCATCCAGGGTGGATTTGGTTTAATTCACGACTGTGATCTTGATTTAATCACCAGTAAAAAAAAAAAAAGGCTTGATTTAAATCAACGTGATTTAAATCATAATTTGAGAAGAGCAGCTGTCATCTCTGCCCTGCAGCGGCTTCTCCTCTGACGCACTGCTGACTCACATCACAGTTGGTGATGTGTCCCATTAAAGGTGAGGGACGTGGCTGGCAACAGGTGAATGGATGCCCACTAGCAGGCGCTGCCATGATGGATCTGAAATGACAGGGGCTCTTTAATATTATATTCATAAGCTGCTTAGAGGGTTTCACTTTCGTTTTTACATCTTGTCCTTCCTCCTCACACTTAAGAGCCTGGTGGCACAGATGCATTTCCATCCAAACAATCATACGGTTTGTAGTCTACAGTGATCCCTCGTTTTTCGCGGTTAATGGGGACCGGAACCTTCCGCGAAAACTGAAAAACCGCAAAGTAGGATTTGCACCGGAAACTTGAGTTGGTGGACATCGTTTAAAGCAAGCACTAGGGGGCGCTTGCCTCCTACCGATGCATTTTTCCCCCTGTATTTTTGAAAAACCCGCGAAGCACTGAAGCCGCAAAACATGAAGCCGCGAAAAACGAGGGATCACTGTACATAGATTTGCAAAACAATGGGAGAAGGGCGGGATATAAATCTAATAAATAAATAAAGGAAGATTCCTGAATTTTGTTTTATGATTTATCTCACGGTTACTGTGAAAATTGTGTGACTGTATCAGTGCAGGGCATTGAATGTGCTTATCAAAAATATAAATATTGCAGAATCTACAGCCTCACGCTACGTAACTGAGCTCCCATTTCACGCTGAATAAACTAAATTATGAATGGATCTTAAAGAGAAAACTATCTTTCGATAGATTTTTTTTTAGACTCCAAAAGCATTTTATTTGAGAAAAACTTTTTAAAAAATCCAATTTGAATTTTAAAAATCCATTTTTTTTATAAACCGCTTTCTCCATCTGCCACTCTCAATTCAAGGTTCTGTGTTTCTGAACTCTGCCACAACTGAAAACTTTCTCCCTCTCTCCCGTCTTCCTGTTCCATGGCAAGCTTCATTTTTCGTCATGTTTTCTTGCTAGCGGGAGGAGAAGAAGCGACTGTCTCTTTAACGAGCATTATAGCATCGTACCGGTAAGAGTCGTTCAAGCGTGCGTGTCTCTCAGCAGCCCGAGTGCGGATCTGCTCCCAGTTTGCAATCAGCTCCTCTCGCTTCACGTGGATCTGAGAAGCGTTGAGAGGGTGGGACTCCTGCAGCCGGTCGGCCTCTGCGCCCAGAGCCTTCACCTAAACACCGCAGAGAAACGTAGGTTAACACCAGAGGAATAGAAGACGAAAGGAAGGATGAAATAAAGTTGTAACAGGAATGTTTAAGAGCACTGCGCCAAACTCTTACAAATGCACGGATATCATCATCGCCTTTTAATCACCCCCATAATCCCTTGAGGGGTGGAGCCTGGGCAACTGAATGGAGCTGAGGGTTTACTGGCCAGATGCCTTTCATGTCACCAATGCGGAGTTATTTTACAGCAGGTAAATTCTCACTGTGCCCAGAGAGAGAGAAACATCTGCCTCTACCTAGGATGGGATTCACAACCTCCTGATTGTGAGGCTGTCAGGCCTGCAGCCATCTTTTCTTTTGGATCTTTGGCCTGCCACGCTTTCTGTTATCCTACTAGGCATTTTCTATGGTGGGAAAAGGGGAGGTGGGGATCGTACAGAGTTAGAGGATATGTAGCCATAACAGAATTCTTTCTAGGAAACCAAGGTCATCCTTTGTCTCTGCACCTGACTGGAACTGGATGGGTGGAACTGCCAGCATGGCAATGGAGAGATTGGACCATGGGATGGACTTGTGGGTGTTGGGGGGGCAAGATCTTGAACTTTCAACTGGGTGGGTAAAACCGGGAAGCTTTCAGATTCGGGTTTTCCCAGATGGGCCAACATGGTTCTCTTCATCAACTGGAAGGGAATTTTCAATAATTGGTTGAATTGATTCAAAGAACGTTTCATTCACTATGGACACAAATCCTTGCAGCTCTTCTGTGGGATTCTTTCAGGTGACTGGAAACAAAAGATAAAGGTTCCCCTCACACATAGTCATTCCCAACTCTAGGGGGCGGTACTCGTCTCCATTTCAAAGCTAAAGAGCTAGCCAAAGACGTCTCCGTGGTCATGTGGCCGGCATGACTCAACGCCGAAGGCTCACGGAACGCTGTTACCTTCCCACCAATGGTGGCTCCTATTTTTCTACTTGCAGTTTTTTATGTGCTTTCGAACTGCTAGGTTGGCAGAAGCTGGGACAAGTCACAGGAGCTCACTCCATTATGCGGCACTAAGGATTCGAACCGCCAAACCTTTCTGATCAACAAGTTCAGCGTCTTAAGCCACTGAGCCACAACCAAGTGTCAATCAGCGTCTTAGCCACTGAGCCAACATCAAGGCTTAAAAAAAAAAGGATCTGCTCGGGCCAGGGGTGCCTCATCAGCCCCTCAGAAGCCCATTCTCAGGAGCACCCACCTTGTCTTCCAAAGCAGCCAGATCTCTCTCCAAGCCTTCGTGTTTGCGTAGCAAAGCCTGCACGCTCGCAAGGTCCCTTCCGAAATCATCCGAAGCCATCAGCTGCTCTTTCTCCTTAATCCAACTTATCGTTTCGTCCACATCTCTGTAAATACAGACTGGCATCAAAGTAGGGCCTTTCCCACGCTTCTCTGCTTTTGGGAGGAAGGAAGGTTGCAGGCAGCAAAAGTTATAGTCCCTCTATGGCTTTACTTATATCCCGAGAAAGGACTTTATGAGAGAGACACAGAAGGGGACGAACCCATCTCTGGCTACCGATACTTTCTCCAACACCTGCAATGGTTGACTTTATAAAACATAAAGAACGGTTGCAGGATTACCCAAGAGACAAATTAGAGATAACATGCGAATTATATTGAATGCATTAGAATATTACGAAGTACACCCTAGGAAGCAAAAGGCATTGTTATTTTTGGATGCACAGAAAGCTTTTGATAATGTAAATTGGCAATTCATGATAATGCAACTGCAAATGATGAATTTTGGGGGAGGGGTTTATAAATATAGTTGAAACTATTTACAAAGAACAACAGGCTAAATGATGGTAAATGGAGATATGACAGAAAAAGTGCCAATTAGAAAAGGAACCAGGCAAGGGTGCCTTCTATCTCTACTATTATTCATATTGACGCTAGAAGTTTTGAACAGAAAGATAAGACAAGATAAAGATATAAAAGAAATAAAAGTTAAAAAGGAAGAGTATAAATTGCAAGCATTTGCTGATAACTTAGTATTTATTATTGAAGATCCAGAAGATCCAGGGAGAACTAAAACAGAAGAATTAGAAGAACAAGGGATTTAAACAAACACAAATACAAATAAGATATGAGAAAGATGTTAAAGAGTATGGTTTTAATGTAGAAAACTCAGAATTAGACAGGCTACTCATGGGAACAGATGAAAAAATGATTAAAAATTGTAATTATCTACTTAGAATTCATCTAGAAGAAGAAGAGATTAAAGAAACAATGATAAGATGGGCAAAAAAATTTGGATACACAATAGAACTAGAAAAATCGCAACAACTATGAAAAAGGAATTATAATCTGACAACAGCGACAGCATATAAAGAAAATTTATATAAAATGTTTTATAGATGGCGCATGACAACTGAAAGATTAGCAAAAATGTTGAAGGATAAATCAGCTAAATGTTGCAAATGTCACCAATTGCCAGGAAGGTATTATCATATGTGGTGGATGTGTAGGGAATACAAACATGGTTAGAGAAAATGATACATCAACCCATGGAGTTTAAGCCAGAGATATTTTTATTGGGTATTCTACCAGAGAAATACAGTAAAGAAGATTCATATTTGATTGTACAAATAATAACAGCAGCTAGAATTGTATTGGCACAACACTGGAAAGCAGACAAATTCCCATCGGAAGAGGAGGTAATAAAGAAGATATTAGACAGTGCAGAAACGAATAGGTTGACATTGAGAATAAAGGACAAGGAGGAATCAATGTACATGGGGGTGATTTTATGAGTGGCTTGAGAAAAGATACAAATAGAAAGAAAACGGAACAAAACATGAAATAAGTCTCTCAAACGACTCATGATTAATATAGGAGGGGAAATAAGAAAATATCAAAATGTAAATATACAGGCGGAAAAATGATATGAATTGACAGAGATTAAATAACAATGTAAATAACAATGTATATCTAAGAATGAATTTGAAAGGAAAAATAAACTTTCTGCAAAAAAAAAGAACGGTTGCAGAAATTAGGTATGTCTAGTTTAATGAAATGAAGGACCAGGGGAGACATGATAGCAGTGTTCCAATATTTCAGGGGCTGCCCCAAAAAAGAGGGAGTCAAGCTATTCTCCAAGGCACCTGAAGGCAGAACAAGAAGCAATGGGTGGAAACTATTCAAGGAGAGAAGCAACCTAGAACTGAGGGGAAATTTCCTGGCAGTTAGAACAATTAATCTGTGGAACAGCTTGCCTCCAGAAGTTGTGAATGCCCCAACACTGGAAGTTTTTAAGAAGATGTTGGATAGCCATTTGTCTGAAGTGGTGTAGGGTTTCCTGCCTAGGCAGGAGGTTGGACTAGATGACCTCCAAGATCCTTTCCAACTATTCTATTCAAAGTCTATTCTAAGTCTATTCCTATTCTATTCTATTCCATTCCATTCTAAATTATTCTATTCTAAGTCTATTCCTATTTTATTCTAATTCTATTATATTTCTATCCTAAGACTAGTCTATTCTGTTATTCTATTCTATTCCATTCTAAATTATTCTATTCTATTCTAATTCTATTCATTCTATTCTATTCTATTCTATTATTATATTATATTATTATATTATATATTATTATTATATTATATTATCTATTTTTATTTCTATTCTCACGTTTTCAGGCAGACAAGACATTTTTAATTGTGGTGACCCAACCGGTCAAGCTGATACCTGTTAAAACGCTGCACCTCGGCGGCTCCGAAGAGCTTCCCCTGCCTCTGGAGGGCCAGTCCTTTCAGCCTCTGCCAGCTTGTGTTGACTTCATCCTGCTTGGACTTAATCAGCTCCTCTTCCGGGTGCTGCTCCTGGAAAAGGGGAGAAGAGAGAACCTTGGGGTGAGGCTTTAATGATTCCAAAGCAACGGCTACCGTTTGGCACCCAAACTCAAATCGTTCCACAAAAGGGCTATTTTCCATGGGGTTATACCAGAATTTGTGGCACCTTCCATCCATGCCCTAGAAATGTTTTGGACGTGGGTGGCAACTGTTCAACTAGCGAAGCCAAAATCGCGAGAGAGAAAACGCTCTGGCGAGTTTTGAATTCCCAAAAGTAAAAACTTCATTGGATACGGCAGTGGTAGTCAACCTGGTCCCTACCGCCCCCTAGTAGACGTTCAAGCTTTCATGGTGGGCAGTGGGGGTTTTGCCCGATACTGAATCAGTTTCCTTTTTTTTTTAACTTAATTGACTTCCCTACTTTATAAATCACCCTGACTGTGGAACCGGTGGGCGGTTAGAAAATTTTACTACTAACAGAGATAAAAAAGTGGGTGGTAGGTATAAAAAGGTTGACTACCCCTGATCGATCGATCGATCTATCTATCTATCTATCTTCTATCTAGATCTCTTATCTAGATCTCTATCTAGATCTCTATCATATAGCTAGCTATCCTCTCTCTCTCTCATCTCTAATCCATCTCTAGCTATCATCATATCTATCTATCTATCTATCTATCTATCTATCTATCTATCTATCTATCTATCTATCTATCTATCTATCTATCTATCTATCTATCAACCATCCATCTATCTAGATCTCTATCATATAGCTAGCTATCCTCTCTCTCTCTAAATCTCTATCTATCTATCTATCTATCTATCTATCTATCTATCTATCTCATAACTAGCTATCTATCTCATCTCTATCTAATCCATCTCTATAGCTATCATCTATCTATCTATCTATCTATCTATCTATCTATCTATCTATCTATCTATCTATCTATCTATCTATCAACCATCCATCTATCTAGATCTCTATCATATAGCTAGCTATCCACTCTCTCTCTAAATCTCTATCTATCTATCTATCTATCTATCTATCTATCTATCTATCTATCTATCTATCTATCTATCTCATAACTAGCTATCTATCTCATCTCTATCTAATCCATCTCTATATCTATCTATCTATCTATCTATCTATCTATCTATCTATCTATCTATCTTATCTATCTATCTATCTATCTATCAACCATCCATCTATCTAGATCTCTATCATATAGCTAGCTATCCACTCTCTCTCTAAATCTCTATCTATCTATCTATCTATCTATCTATCTATCTATCTATCTATCTATCTATCTATCTCATAACTAGCTATCTATCTCATCTCTATCTAATCCATCTCTATATCGATCTATCTATCTATCTATCTATCTATCTATCTATCTATCTATCTATCAACCATCCATCTATCTAGATCTCTATCATATAGCTAGCTATCCACTCTCTCTCTAAATCTCTATCTATCTATCTATCTATCTATCTATCTATCTATCTATCTATCTATCTATCTATCTATCTCATAACTAGCTATCTATCTCATCTCTATCTAATCCATCTCTATATCGATCTATCTATCTATCTATCTATCTATCTATCTATCTTATCTATCTTATCTATCTATCTATCTATCTATCTATCTATCTATCTATCTATCTATCTATCTATCTATCTATCTATCTATCACAGTGGTAGTCAACCTGGTCCCTACCGCCCACTAGTGGGCGTTCCAGCTTTCATGGTGGGCGTTAGGGGTTTTGTCCGATACTGAAGCACTTTCCTTTTTTTAATTTAATTGACTTCCCTACTTTATAAATCACCATTACTGTGGAACCGGTGGGCGGTTAGAAAATTGTACTACTAATAGAGATACTAAAGAGGGCGGTAGGTATAAAAAGGTTGACTACGCCTGGGATACGGCATATTGGTACCGAAGAAACAAAACCAGCTTTGGTTTTTCCATGCAAAGTCTTGCCTACGATGGCTTCCTTCCCCACCCTTGAGTGAGAATGCTGTCTAATTAGGGGACAGTCCGTTTGTTATGGGAATAGTCCATCTCTTTCTCCAACACCTGCAGGGGTGACCTTTGATGGTTCCCAGGCTCTTTCGAGGCTCCAAAAATTTTATGCAAAAATAATGCTTAATGTGGGGGCAGAATAAAAACCTGGCATGTACCAAGTTGTGGGAGGATGCTTAAATCCCTTTCAGAGGCCAGGAAGCACCCTTTTTTTTATTTTGAGAAGGGCAGTCCTAAAGGACACAGCCAAATGGCCATGATCCGACGAGGCATTTCAGAAGGCTCTGGAGCAACGGCAAAAATAACAGCTAAGGAGCTCCTTGTTCCTTAGGATTGATGGAAAGCCGAACGAATGGAAAATATGGACTCCAGACTTGGGCAGGGCAAGCTTACTGGGCCAAAAAACCCAGCACCAACATGGTTGCTATAAACATTTCACATTAAAATTTCAGGGAGGCGTGGCCAGATGAAAGCCAGATGGATGCCCAGGGCCGCCGCAGCCCACCCGCGCCAACGGCTCCCACCATTACTCGAGGTTCTGACCTGGATCAGCTTGCTGGCAAACTGGTTGACTTCGTTCACCCTCTCCTCGTGGGCTGCCAGGTCCGTCTGGAACTCTTCAAACTTCTTCTGCAACACCTCCACGTGCTCGAGGTCCAGGCCCAGCTCCTCCGAGGTGACAATGGCCTCCTAGGAACGACGGCAACGACGAAAGCTCGGTCAGCGGGCGAAAGGAGAGGAACAGGAGGCAGGAGAGCCGGTCCGTGAGGACAGCCCTGCTCCTGGTGAGCACATGGTATAGCAGAGATGGCTAACCTTGAGGGGAACAGGTGATCATAGGCGTGCATGCCCACACCCATAACTCTACGCACCCTCTTCCCCCTGCTTTTGGTGCGTGATGGCAGTGGACTCGTTTTTCGCCCTCCCCGGGCTCCAGAGGCTTTCTAGGAGCCTGGGGAGGGCAAAAACGGCCTCACCCCGCCCCCTCCAGGCCCTCCGAAGGCCGGAAACGGCCCGTTTTCCAACTTCCGGTTTGCGCATTGGGCTGTTTTTTTGACCTCCGGAGGCTTCAGGGAAGCCTCCTAAAGCTTCCAGAGGGAGCAAAACGCCCCAATGCGCAAACAGGGAAGCCTCCAAATGGCCGGAAATGAAGGCTGAAATAAGCTGGCCCGCGCGCACGTGCGTGCTGGAGCTGACAGGGCAATGCCTCGCGTGCCCTAAGAAATGGCTCCATGTGCCACCTGTGGCACTAGGGGCATTTGAGGTTAAAAAACTAACAACTATGACCAGGGAAGGGCTGTTGATGGAGAGACCTTGTCATTGATCCAATCCAACACATCTCCGCATTCTCGTAGGTACTGCACCAACTTCTGGGCATGGCACAGCCTGACCCCTTTCTCTCGCATCTTCTCCAGAAGCAGTTCCCACATCCGGTGAAGCTCCTGCAGTCGACTCTGGGAAAGAAGGACAGCAACAACAATGATTCAATTAAGATCCCCCACAAAAACAAGGTGTGTGTGTGTGTTTGTGTTCATAGGAACTGATTTAACATGAATATATTTTTTACTTCTGGCTGAGTTGTGCAGGTTCCCCTTAAGCAAAATAGTAATGGCGAGAGCACTTAAGACTTATCGTCCGCTTTCACGGTGCTTGGCCGCCTCTAAGCGGTTTACAGAGTCAGCCTCTTGACCTCAACAATCTGGGCCCTCATTTGACCCAGGAAGGATGGAAGGTTGAGTCAACGTTTGAGCTAGTCAGGATCGAACTGACAGCACTGGGCAGAGTTAGCCTGCAATGCTGCGTTGTAATCACTGCGCCGTAACGGCTCTTAGATACGAGACAGAGATAGGATAGACAGATGATGGACAGAAGGACATAGAAATAGATAGAAATAGCATTTAAAGACTTAAATGCCACTTCACGGTCCTTTGTAGCCCTCCCTAAGAGGTTTAAGGTCAGCGTATTACCCCTAATAATCTAGGTCCTCATTTTACCAACCTTGAAAGGATGGAAGACTGAGTCAACCATGAGTCGGTCAGGATCGAACTGCTGGCAGTGGGCAAAGTTAGCCTAAAATACTGCATTTTAATCACTGTGCCACCATGTGTGATAAGATAGATAGATAGACAGACAGACAGACAGACAGACAGACAGACAGACAGAGAGAGAGACAGACAGACAGACAGACAGAGATAGGTGGGTGGGTGGGTAGGTAGGTAGGAAGGAAGATAGATGATAGATAGATAGATAGATAGATAGAGAGAGAGAGAGAGAGAGAGAGACAGACAGACAGACAGACAGACAGACAGACAGACAGACAGGTGGGTGGGTGGGTAGGTAGGTAGGTAGGAAGGAAGATAGATGATAGATAGATAGATAGATAGATAGATAGATAGATAGATAGATAGATAGATAGATAGGGATGGAGGGTAGGTAAGTATGTAGGTAGAGAGATACAGAGAGATGATACATAGATTAGATAGATAGATAGATAGATAGATAGATAGATAGATAGATAGATAGATAGATAGATAGATAGATAGATAATGATAGACTGATAGACATAGAGATAAATAGCTATAGCTCTTAGACTTATATACCGCTTCATAGTACTTTATCGCCCACTTGAAGTGGTTTACAACATCAGCCTCTAGCCCAACAATCTGGGTCCTCATTTTACCGACCTCAGAAGGACGGAAGGCTGAATCAACCTTGAGCCTGGTGAGATTCGAACAACCAGCCGTCAGCACTATTAGCCTGCAGGATTGCATTCTGTGCCACCACAGCTCAGTGCTCACCAACGTAGCTCACCAAGGTAGCGAGGCAGCTCTATGGCCTGAATTCAAAATTTTAAGGCGGGAACTGAAATACAGTGGTACCTCGGTTCACGAACTTAATTCGTGAACTGACTCTGGTCGCGAACCGAATTGATTGTGAACCGAGGCACAGTTTCCCATAGGGTTTAATGTAAATCCGGTTAATCCGTTCTGATCTTTTTTTTTGGTTTTAATTCTTGAACCGACTCTGGTCGCGAACCGAAGCGGAGTTTGTGAACCGAAGCGGAGTTTGTGAACCGAAGCGGAGTTCGTGAACCGGAGCATATTTTGATGAACTTTTCTGTTCGTGAACCGAGTTGTTCGTGAACAGAAGCGTTCGTGAACCGAGGTACCACTGTATTGGCAAAGTCAACAGGCTCTAATGGAAGGTGAAGTGAGAGTGAGAGAAGGAACAGGGACAAGCAAACACTTGCAAAAACAAGGCAACCCCCTCTTTCTAATTGGAAACAGTCCTTGTTCTGGAAACATCAATTAAAGCCAGATTACAGAGGTCTCGCTCTCTGAAACACATACTGGATTATGAATGTCTCTTAAATAGAAAATTATCTTTAGATAGATTTTTTTTTTTTACTCCAAGAGCATTTTCTTAAAATAAATTTGATTAAAAATGTTAACAAATCGATCTGAATTTTAAAAAAACCCAATTTAAATAAAAGATTTTTGTTTTAAACAAAAATATTGATATATTTTTCCATCCACCCTGCATGCAGAGCAATTCTCCAACTGAAGAGAAATGAGAGAGGCGCAGCCGAATTCAGAGGGGGGGAAAAAACACAGAGGCATTCAAAGAACGACAAGAGATCAAAAAAAAATAGAAACCATCATCACAACACACCACCCACATAACCACCTACTCGTAAGTGGGCCCCAACCTGGGTGGTGGTGACTATGGGGCGCTGGGCAGTCCTGTAAGGGGTGAAAGACTGAACAGACAGATTACCATGGCAGACAGAACAAAAAATATCCACTGAGCCACATATAGGTAAAGGTTCCCTTTGCACATCTGTGCTAGTCGTTCCCAACTCTAGGGGGCGGTGCTCATCTCCGTTTCAAAGCCGAAGAGCCAGCGCTGTCCGAAGATGTCTCCGTGGTCATGTGGCTGGCATGACTCAATGCCCGAAGGCGCACGGAACGCTCTTCCCTTCCCACCAAAGGTGGCTCCTATTTTTCTACTTGCATTTTTGAACTGCTTGGGAATTGCTAGATCTCTCCCCTGGTGTAGCAAACAAAGTGAGGAGAGCCTGTGGCTTAGAGGTTAAGACACCTACATGTTCTGACTCCCTCCCTTCACAAGATAATTAACTAGACGGACTGCTACTTGGCAGCTTGCCTGAACTAACCTGAACTAGACTGAAAGATTACACGACACAATTCTCCGACTCTGTAGCTTCTCTGTTGTTTCCTGCAAACCTACTCTTCACAGAGGACTTCTTTTAAAGCCTCTTGGGAAGGGCCAGGCAATTAGGCAGCTGATATTGATTATCTCCGATGGCGTCCTTCTGCTAATTGCCTCCTCTCAATCCTTAGCCTGACATCCGGGACAAACTGGGTTTCCTCCTCTAGAGCCGACTCGTAGGACTCCTCACTAGAGGAATCCATCAGCAGCTCATCCGGAGCTGGCTGGGCCACAACACCTACCTAATATTCAAGTAGGCCGGGTTCGAATCCCAGTAAGGCTATGGCTAGCTGACGAGCACTAAATAGCTTGAAATAGATCTATACCCTTTATTACTTTGTTGGGTAAAATGTAAATTCAACACTTGGCATTCCATAAAGTGATTTTACTGCGGAGTTTTTGGCTGCTTCAGCCTGGCTTGGCCAAGCAGATCCACCCTCTGTGACTTAGGAGATTGCTGGAGGGCCATCAAAACTCACCCTGATGACTTCCACGGCAAAATGCCCCTCGTTGATCATATGGTTCCCTGTCTCGTCCAGCTTAACGATGGCTCCGGAATTGGCCTGCACTTCCGCTTCAAAAGCTTGGTGCTTCTGCAGCTTCCCCTGGGGAAAAAAAATATATATATTTTATATACATACATACATACATGCATACATACATAACATAGGCATCCTCAGTTCTGCGCAGTGCCTATTGTGGCCCATCAGTGGCAGACTCAGACCGTGGGGAGGAGCATGGGCCAGTCCTGGAGTCTGGAGAAGGCTCTGAGGAGGGCTCTGTGTTGGAGGCAGAGAGGGGGCCAGGGCTGTCTGACCGCTATCAGCTACCTTTGGAGTCAGGCGTCAGTGGGGCAGAAGAGCAGCTGGAGCCTGTTCCCAATGTGAGCATGCGCAGGGCTGCCAGGAGAAAGGAAGAGCTAAGGAACAAGGGCCAACTCGGGGGTAAAGGCACAGGGGGAGGGGGGAATGGCCCCTCCCACGGGGAATAAAGAGGAGCAACTAGGGAGTGGAGTTTGCAGGAGGCAATGAGTCCAATTCATTAGGGCGAAGATCTGTTCCTGACTTCTTGCCAAGGAATTGCTGCTACAGCTTGGAGTTTGCAAGATATCGGCCTGGCCGCTCTCCAAGCCTGACAAAGGTCTGTGGTTGTGAAATCTATTGAAAGACTGCTGGCCGGGACTATGCTGGAGAGGAATTCCCTTCAACCTAAATGAAAGGGGTTTTATCAGGATGAGGAGTCTGGGCTTCGTGATCAGGTCAGAACAGCGCCTTCATCCACACCTGAGGAGGTCCTCCTTACCTGCAGATTCGAAGGGTCTTTGTAGCTTTCGTCCGAGGCGATCTGCAGCTTCTCCTGGATCCATTTCTCCAGCTCGTCCGCGTCCCGCTGGAAAAACTGGAATCGGTAGGAATCCTCGAGCTTCTGGCGCCTCAACGTGGAGAGCTCCTTAAACCGGTGATACCGATCCAAAACCTGTTGCCGTCTCTCCTGGATGTCCTCGGCTGTTTCCAGCACTTTCACGCCGGTGGGATCCATTCTCTGAAAGGCCAAAGGCATCCGTGAACACCAGGGGGTAATACGGGGAGTCCTCAACTTACAACTGCCACGGAGCAGCCTAAAGTTGCCGCTGGCCAAACGAGACGTGCCCCTGTTTTTACGACCTTTCGGACCGCTGTTGTTAAGTGAATCTGTTTTCCCCCCCTCCCCTTGCTGACTTCGCTCGTCAAGAAGGCCGCAAACGGAGATCGTGTGACCTTGAGACAACGGCCACCGTCATAAATACGAGTCAGTGGCCGAGCGCCTGAATTTCGATCACACGACCGCAGGGGAGGCTGCTACCAGGAGAAAAATGTTCGTAAAGTGACTGTTCTGTTAGCAACTCTGTGTTCAGAACCAGTGTTACAAGTCTGGTCCCATAACCAGGGTTAGGAAATAAATGCAGAATAGTGTAATTCACCGGACAGTAAAGAGATACGTTGCTTTAACCACAAACAAACTCTAAAACAATGATAGTAAGAAAATAAATAGCCTTTACTTTGTAGCACCTAAAATACTTCTTCCGACTAACTTCTCAAACAATAACAGTCCTTCACCAAACACAGAGTTATCTTACAGTAATGCAAAACAAATACTTCAATCTTCAGTCTTCTCAGCAGCAAACAGTAAGAACAGGAATGGAATCGAAAAGGGGACGGACTGTGTTCCTGAGCTTCCTTTATGGCAGAGCTGAGAAGCACAGCCAATCAGAATTTAAGACAGTTCTTAAAGTTACATAACTCCTTAAGAACATAGGCTCATATATATTGTCCACCCAATATAAGGCTGAATATCCTAACATGTTCCATGTCGCTGTAACTACCAGTGGTCGCTAAATGAACTGTTGTAAGTCGAGAACTACCTGTACCTTCGGCTGCAGTTGTTAACCGCAGTAGTTGTCGTTCCCTATGAACAACTGAAGGCCGCAACTGCATTGCAGTAATTT
Source organism: Rhabdophis nuchalis (assembly GCA_039707465.1). Classification (NCBI taxonomy): domain Eukaryota; kingdom Metazoa; phylum Chordata; class Lepidosauria; order Squamata; family Natricidae; genus Rhabdophis; species Rhabdophis nuchalis. The sequence goes on along the minus strand of CM077652.1, from coordinate 8,776,050 downwards.
TTTAAAAAAATGCTTGGGAAGAGAGAGAGAGAGAGAGAGAGAAAGAAAGAGAGAGAGAAAGAAAGAGAGAGGGGGGAAAGAGGGAAAGAGAGAGAGAGCGAGAAAGAGAGAGAGGGAGAAAGAGAGAGAGAGAGAGAGAGAGGGAAAGAGAGAGAGAAAGTGAAAGAGAGAAAGAGAGAGAGAAAGGGAGCAGCTGAATTCCACTTTTTCACGATGTTAATTTACCGCTCAAGTCACGTTTTTCAAATCTTGCCTGCCCTGGTCAAGCCATCACCCTAAAACCCACCTTGGTGTACGTACCTGTTGTTGTATGTTATATGTATATGTTACTGTGTATGTTCCAATGGATGCCCAAATTAATTCATGAGCCTCGAGCCATGTTTCAAAAGAAACCCAGTTATTTGTTAGGAGCAACATGGCTGCACGTTCCTGAGTGGAGTCAGCTCTGTCCCACGTGATTTACGGCCCAACTATGACCCCGTTTCCCCCTCCCCTCAGGGTGTCATAAATCACGAGTCGATGGTATGCTGCTGCTATATGGTAACCCTTAAAGGTAAAGGTACATATCTCACACATATCTGTTAGTCGTTCCCAACTCCAGGGGGCGGTGCTCTTCTGTTTCAAAACCGAAGAGCCAGCGCCGTCCAAAGACATCTCCGTGGTCATGTGGCCGGCATGACTCAACACCAAAGGCGTTCCCTTCCCACCAAAGGTGGCTCCCTATTTTTCTACTTGCATTTTTGACGTGGTTTTTTTTTTTTAATTGAAATTTTTATAGTGTTTTACAATATTTCACCCAGTGCTGTACAAAACAAAAGGAAGAGTTGGTTTCAAGTATCATCTATTATCTTTAGGATCTCCAAAATCCATGTTCTCTCGGTACAGGCGTCGAGACGTCCAAAGTTCCAAGTGCATAGTCCACAAATGGCTTCCAAGTCTTCCAAAAGATATCTTTTTTATAAACCCCCTCTCTAAATTTAATATCACACGTCATTTTATCATTTAAGGCTAATTTCCACATTTCACAGAACCATTCTTCTATTTTAATATTTACCTCTATTTTCCAATATCTTGCTATTACAATTCTACCCATTATAATCATAATTCTAATCAATTCTTTCTCATGTTTTGTTAACTCTGGTTCATTAATTATCAATAACAATATAGTTTCTGGTCTCAATATTATTATTCTTTTCACCATTTCACACATCGTTCTTTCTAATTGCTGCCAAAACTTTTTAATTTTCACACATTTATACCACATATGTTCATAAGTTCCCAATTCCGTATTACATCTCCAACATTTATCACTCATTTTTTTATCTATCAGTGATAATCTTAATTTTTGACGTGGTTTTGAACTGTTCGGTTGGCAGAAGCTGGGACGAGCTCCCTCCATTACGCAGCACTGGGGATTCGGACCGCCCAACGGCCGACCTGTCTGATCGACAAGCTCAGCGTCTTCTCCCCTGAGCCACCCTTCGTGGTAAGCCTTAAACTGGATCGTGGTAAGCCTTAAACTGGATCAAATTTGAAGCAGGTGATCTGACCCTAAATCCAGTTTCAGCATCGTGTTTATCGGTCAGGACAATCTGCCGGTCTCCCACAAAGGACACGATCTTGAAAGCATAGGACCGATGGCTACACAGGTAGTCTCAGCTAACAACAGCTCGTTTAGTGACCGTTCAAAGTTACGACGTCGCCGAGAAAAAAGGGGACTTGGGACCATTTATCACACTTACAGCCATTCCACACGAGGGTCGCGTGATCAAAATTCAGACGATGGGCGACTGGCGTCATGCGATTCCCCCCCTTTTTTTGACCTTCTGTTGAGCAGAGTCCATGGGGAAGTCGGATTCACTTAACGACCGGGTGACAAAGTTATCCACTGGCAGCGATTCGCTTAACAACGGAGGCAAGAAAGGTGGTAAAAAGCAAGGGCTTAAATTCACTTCGCGAACGTCTCGCTTAGCAACCGAAATTTGGGACTGAATAGTGGTCGTGAACTGCCTGTAAATGGAAATGCTGCCATGCTCAATGCAGCCTCCTCAAAATTGCGCGAAGTTACGATGCGCCAGAGAAGCTGTTTCAAGCCACCCCCGTTTCTGCTTGCATCTCCTCCTGGCGTTGCTTCAATTCCATAGCAACAGGTAGTACTCGGTGTACGGCCACAATGGAGCCCAACGTTTCTGTCGCTAAGCGAGACAGCTATCCAGCGAGTGTTGCCCCATTTTACGACCTTTCTGGGCCACAGCGGCTAAGTGAATCACCGCCGTTGTTGAGTTAGTCACAGGGGTGGTTTGGTGAACCTGGTTTCCCCCTTGTCAGACGGTCGCCAAGAGGGACGCCAAGACACCGTGACCGTCATAAATACGAACCAGTTGCCAAGCGTCTGGGCTTTGACCACAGAGAGGCTGAAACGGTTGTGTGACAAACGGCCATAAGTCCCTTTTCTCAGGGCTGTCGTAACTTTGAACTTCGAAAAAGGCCAAAGGCATCTGTGAACACCAGGGGGTAATACAGGGAGTCCCTGACTTACGACCGCCACGGAGCAGCTTAAAGTTGCTGCTGGCCAAACAAGACATTTGTCAAAGCAAGCCGTGCCCCCATTTTTATGACATTTATGGCCGCAGTAAGTGAATCGTTGCAGCTGTTAAGTGAATCAGGTTCCCCCCCCCTTTCTTGACGACTTTGCTCATCAAGAAGGCCACCAATGGGGATCGCGTGACCTCGGGAGCCGTCCAGCCATAAATACCAATCGGTCGCCGAGCGTGAGAATTTGGATCACCTGAACCGTGGGGGAGGCTGCTACCGTGTGAAAAACGGCC